>CAXFZQ010000208.1:80509-232289 GCA_964007375.1 Ophion obscuratus | reverse complement strand
AGAGAGAGAGAGAGAGAGAGAGAGAGAGAGAGAGAGAGAGAGAGAGAGAGAGAGAGAGAGGGGGGGTGGGGAGGGCGATAGGGAGAGCGAGAGAGTATTTAGGTAATTAGTTTTTCTCTTCATTATTTTTGTCTTACGCGGTATACGTTCACATTTCTTCGCCTGATTCTTTATTATCGTTTTATGCACGGGACAAAACATTGTCCCAATACACTAAATTAGAAAATTATACTTCAAGGGGATTGAATTCCAGCAATTCAGCATTTTTCAAATTAATATAACAGTTTGATTTTAGGGAATTATTACAGAAGTACAACGTTTGTTGTCACACAAGGTTAGTGAGATATACTGGATTGGGCCCATGAACCACAAAGAGATTGATAGCTACTACAAAATGTTTTTGTAGCCATGTCGTATATTTTTTAACAGTTTGTGTAACATAATCAGATACAATTTGATACAATTTCACAGTATTCGTCAACGATATTACACTTCATACTTTTGACTATAATTATAAAAAATACATGCAAACAATTATTACATGTTATTATCATCAAGAGACGCGTTAGCGTCTTGACGCCAAGTAATAAAACATAAAAACGTTTACTCCACTGATTTCAACCCCACCGATGAACACCCCTCTCATCGACCCCACTGACATAAAATGGGATTTTATCTGTTACTTTTGAACTTTGAATCGACGCTACGCGAAAATGCGTCGACGAATCGAAAATCTGATGACGTTTGACGAGTGTAATGTGTTTTTTCCCTGTCGTTTGGTTCACCTGATTTTTCGATCCGTCTACTCAATCACGAGATCTCATAATTTTCGGCCGAATTTCCAAGCGATTTTTTTCCGCAAAAATTGGGTACACAATCGCGGTTCAGTTGAATCGAATAAAATAAATTCGTTATGTCGTCAACATCGTAGATACGCCCCTTCGAGAGTTAATGAACAAGAGTTTATCATACATACATCATACATATATGTTACAGAGTGAGGCGTTTTGCCAGCTCCAATCCTTAGTCGTGGTTAGAGCGTTTCTAGCAAGGAACATCCCTCAGGTGTCCGCCTCCGATTTTGTTGAAACTCATATATGTAATAGAGCATTGAAAACTTTGAGGCACTTATTTTTTTTTATCGGCGGCAAAACGGATTTAAGGGGGGAAACCGCCCCTCAAAGAAAGGCGTGTCGAGGGCTGATTTTGCAGTTTCACCCAGAAGCAATCCACCGATATGAATTAAACAAAATTTTGAAATATGATAAAACATTAAGTTGTAGCTTATAGAAATATTTAAAATCAGCGGATATACTTTAAACACAGAAAAAACGACCATCATAAATAAATTTATGTTGGCGTTGGTTTACCCCCTTAAATTTGATATGCCGCAAAAACGCAAAAACCCGTCAACTTTAATTTTAATTGCCCTTCAAAATGATACCTGTTTTATTAATTTGCATACAACCCTCTTAAGTGTGAGGTGAAAAAAGGCAAATTGAGGGGTGGTTTACCCCCTAATTATATTTCTAATCAACACTCTTGTAGTGGATTTTTCATCGCTTAATATTGGAAGAATTTTCGTTTTTGTTTCATTCAGATCGGTGGATTGCTTCGGGGGAAACTGCAAAATCACCCCTCGACACGCCTCTGTTTGGGGGCCGGTTTCACCCCTTAAATCCGTTTTTCCGCCTATGAACAAAATACGTGTCTCAAAGTTTTCGATGCTCTATCACATATATGAGTTTCAACAAAATCGGAGGCGGACACCTAAGGGATGTTCCTTGTAAGCGTGAAAAAACGGCTCTTTTGAGGGCCAAAATAATGTTGACAAAGGTTCTTCTCCGTTTCTCGTATTCAAACCTAAAAAAAATATCGCAATTAGGAATAGGACTGCAAGCAATACATTAAGCTCTTACTTTACCCTGGAAAGAATAAAACGGCAAAGCATGGAATTGGCTTGCATCCAACATAGGTACGAAAAAAGTATGTTCTGAAGTATGAAAAGTTTCTTTTGGGTATGGTATCAGAAACTGAACCTAATTCTCAGGTAACGAAAAGTGTGAGCAATAAAAATGAACTTTTCATTATTTACACAGAACGAAAAACATATAACCATAGGCATCGAAGTGCTAAAATAGGAATCCGTAGTTTTGGCTTCGCGGTCTCTAAAGGTATAAAATGTTGATTGTTTTTAGTTAATGTATAACAAATACATATTTTTGGTTTTCCAGTGCCTAATTATATGACAATTTGATTGTCGGTCTTACAGTAAATAGAAACAATCCACATTTTATATCTTCGGAGACTGCTACACCAAAATTATGGATTTCTTCGCAGCGCTTGGAGACACTGAAAACCTTAAATTTCTAGATATCGAGCAAAAATGTATATCTCAACGGATATACATTTTTCATCACCTCCAGTTGATGTGAGAAAAGTTCATAAATTCGCGTCTGCATACCAAGAAATAAAAATGTTTCAGTGTCTCCAATCGCTGCAAAGAAAACCATGTTCTTCGCTTTGCAGTCTCTAAAGAGATAAAATGTTGATTGCTTTTAGTTAGGGTGAGACAAATAATGAAATGTTTGTAGCAGTAGGCAGTCGGACAGGCAAAAAGATGTACTTATCTTACATTCCCGGAAAAAATGGACATATATAAACATAAATAATCATGTATGATCTTGTCATACATGATAATGAACGAAATTTGTCTCTAAATAATCATATATAGTTATATATGGCCATATATGATCATATGTAATCATATATGATTATATATACTCATATACGAAATTATCGTATATGCAATATATCGTTATATGCATATAACGATATATAACCATGTTCAGCCATACATTGATTTGCATACATACGCATAAATGAGAAATTACGAGAAAACTGATTGTGTATTTTTAGAAAAATTATATTGTCATGTGTATCGCAAATCCAATATGTATCTATATTAAGCAAAAGATTCTTTGTATAATCTTTCATTAATGTGGAATAATATTATATGGAATAATATCCGTGGAATAATAATATATGGAATATATATTATTATTTCAATATATAATATATTCCATAAATGGAATAATAATATGTGTAATAATATCCGTGGTCATATATGTTTTCGTTATTATATACGTTCAAATATGGTTGTTGCGGATAATTACGATTACATATATGATTATATATGACACCAAAATAGTTTGTACATCATATATAGGCTCACATACATGGTCTCATATATTATTATGTACGCTTATACAGGGTGCGCCAGAGAAACTTACTTATTTGAAAGGTCAATAAAAACAAAAGTACTTCAATTATTGTTTAAAATTTTTTTTTATTTGAGAATACAATATTCCGATTTTTTTTCATGCAGTCTTGAAAATGACATCGGATAAATGGCGACCCCCATTGCGCATACACTGATGAAGTCGATTTTTGAAATTCGTATCCACTCTTTGCAGCATATCAATCGGTATGTTGGCAATGGCGTCGCGAATGTTGTTCTTGAGGTGTGCTATGGTCCATGGTCGATCGACATAAACCAGAGATTTCAAATAACCCCATAAAAAGAAATCGCATGGAGTCAAATCTGGAGAGCGTGCCGGCCATTGGAGATCGCCTCTGAGAGAGATGAGGCGGTCGGGGAAATGTTGTCGCAACAAATTCATTGAGTCTCGTGCTGTGTGTGCTGTGGCTCCGTCTTGCTGAAACCACACGTTCCTAACGTTCATTTCTTCGAGTCTTGGAAGAAAAAATTCCTCGATCATGTTCCTGTAACGAGCTCCATTCACGGTAACTGCGCGTTCGTTTTCTTCAAAAAAATAAGGACCAATTATTCCCATTACCGACATCGCACACCAGACAGTAACTCGCTCACAATTAAGTGGCTTCTGGTGAAGCTCACGTGGATTTACACCACACCAATAACGCATGTTTTGCTTGTTGACGCAGCCGGAAATGTGGAAGTGAGCCTCGTCACTGAAAAAAACGACCGCGTCTTCAGGCAGGTTGTCAACCAGCATTTCACATGCATTTTGACGGGCAACAAAATCGCGTTCAGTTAATTCTTGCACAACAGCCAATTTATAGGGATGAAATTGAAGGTCTTCATGGAGAATTCGTCGAACAGTGGTGTCAGAAATTCCCATAGCAGCTGCGTGTTTGCGAGCCGAACGCCGGGGAGAACGCACAACTGACTGCCTCACTCATCCGACATTTTCCGGAGTTCTGATGGTCCGTTGAAGTCCATTTCTGGGTTTAGCGACACTTCCAAACTCCCAAAATGAGTTAACCCACGACAGAATCGAATTATGGCCAGGAACGAGTCTGTGAGGAGGAATTTCAAAGCGAGCGCGGAAGGCACGTTGCGTAGCAACAAGTGAGCGACCGTTAGAAAAGAAGCTCTCGACTGCGAAGGCCCGCTGCTCTCTAGACCAGAGCATGATGGCAACTGACTGGAGGAAGAAACAAACTTGGGAACTTCCCCCTCTACATGCGCCCCCTCTCGCCCCTCTACCCGCCCAAGTCACCGCGCGGGAATTTTTTCAAATAAGTAAGTTTCTCTGGCGCACCCTGTATATGGGTTTTGGGGGGCAAAGGCAATTATACATGATAATATATAGTACATGTTGTATCATATATGAGTTCATATATAGAAAAAAGAAATACTGTACATGGTAATATATCTACATATATGATCATTCATGGTGTCATGTTAAGGCATATATAATTGTATATAATGTTATATATAAGAAAAAATAATTATATATGTTTATATATGTCCATTTTTTCACGGATTAACTACATCCAATCAACATTTTATATCTTTCGAGACTTCAAAGCCAAAATCATGGATTTCTTCGCAGCGATTGGACACATCGAACATCTCAAATTTCGAGATATAACGAAGCCAGTCCATGCATTTTTCTCCCATCAACCAGAGGCGAACAAAATTATATTTCTATGGATATACATTTTTTTATTGCCTTCGGTTGATGTGAGACAAATTGAAGAATTCCTCCTGTATATCGAGAAATATAAATTGTTTAATGTATCCGATCGCTGTGAAGAAATGCAATGGGGGTCTTGGTTTCGGCTTCACGGTCTTTAAATATATGAAATGTTGATTATTTTTAGTTAAAAGGTGAAAATATGTATTTGTCTTGCAGTAACTCAAAACAATCAACATTTGGCATCTTTAGAGGATGCGACTCCAAAATTATGGATTTTTCCACAGTGATCGGAGACACTGAAAACTTCAAATTTCTAGATATTGAGGAGACAGTTTATAACTTTTTCTCACATCAACCAAAGGCAATAAAAAATGTGTATCTCTACGGATATACATTTTTCATTACCTTCAGTTGATGCGAAAAAGTTTATGAATTGGCTCCCGTATATCGTGAAATCCATGTTTTTCGCTTCGCAGTCTCTAAAGTGATAAAATGTTGATTGCTTTTAGTTAAGGTGAGACAAATAATGAAATGTCTGTAGCAGTAGGCAGTCGGAAGCCAAAAATATGTATTTGTCTACATTAACTATAAACAATCAACATTTCATATCTTTAAAGCCTGCGAAGTCAAAATCTTGGACTTCTACGCAGCGATCGGAGACATCGAAAGCCTCAAACTTCTAGAAATAGAGAATCCAGTCTATGAATTCTACTCATATCAATCGAAGGTAATGAAAAATTATATATCCATGGATATACATTTTTAACTGCCTTCAGTTGGTGTGAGATAAATTTCAGAATACGCTTCTCTATACCGAGTCCATGTCTCCGATCACAAAGACACCCATGTTTTTGGCATCGCAGTCTCTGGAGATGTAAAATGTTGATTGTTTTTAGTCAGAAAGGAAAAATATGTTTTTCTCTTACAACGGGCTGTATTGGTATAGGTTTTCCGCAGTTCCCCTATATACATGGCAGAAATGTCATGGTGAATGTGATACAGAGGGGGAAGTCGGCTGTGGCCGCAATGTGGGGATGAGGAAGTGGGGTATGGTGGGGAATCTTATCAGGGGAAGACACCGTACAATGAAATCTAAGATGAATGAAATGTATTTGCCTTCCAGTAACAAAAAATACTCACCATTGAATTCGACGGTAATTGTTTAATTCAATTGTTGTTCCATTCACTTGATCACTTACAGAAATTGAAAACAATCAACAGTGAATTTGAAATTCACTTCTCTTTGGATTGAAGCTAAAGGAAATAAGGATTCTTTGATTTCCAAAAATAAATGAAATTCTTTTTAAAAGCTTTAAAAATGTAAAAAATGCAGGCCAAGTAATACAAAAATCCCCTCAAATACATTATCGCTTATTTTGACTAATAAAAACATTCTGATTTACCTTATAATTTACCTTTTTATTTTTATTCAAGCAATAGTTTTTATCTAGTTTTTTAATTCATAAAATGTATTTAAAAAAGTGAGATAACATTTCTTAAGCTAGCCACGCCAGATTAGTAGAAATGTTGTGCACAAAACTGTTAAACCTTAGGAATATTTTTATTTGAAATATATTTTCATTGAAAAAAAAGTATCTTACTATTATAACATAAAATTGACATCACCATTATAACACAGTACAACGTCTGTAGCACACAACTACACTGCCGTCATATGGAGGAAGGCGGCATAAAAAAAAATCGAAAATGCGTTTTTGGTACTGTTGGAAGTAGTACAAAATTTTCCTTCGTTCTGTATAAAAAAACGCATTTCGATTTTTCGTAGATGCCTCGATCTACAAAAGATCGAGTCTAAGGTCGCATGTCTGATTCTTAGGAATGCGACTTGATCAGATAGTACTAATCAGAGATGTACTCCTCGACCATACGATACTTGAAATCTTCCTTTACTTAGATAATTTAAAAAGTTATTTCAAGGTTATGGTCTTGACAGATGTCCAACCTTAGGATATCACGCTTTACATCTGACAATTTCAACCATAACCTCCTGGTGGGCCATCTTTTGTCAAACGGCTGAGACTTATATGTACAGACTTATATCTATCCGAATCACACTAGTGTAAGGGATAGTAGGTTCCATCGCTAATAGCCCCAGCGGTTGATTCCTAAGATTCAACAGTTTTGCGTAGAACATTTCTACTAAACTGGCCAGGCTAGTTTAAGAAATGTTATCTCACTTTTTTGATACATTTGATAAATTTGAAAACTAGATTAACCCTATCGCTTGAATTGAAATAAAAAATAATTATAAGGTAAATCAGAATGTTTCTATAAGTCACAATAAGCGATAATGTTTTTGAGGCGATATATATATATATCTTGCTTAATATCGAAGATTATCGCATCACAGTAGATCATGTTTTCTAATAATACATACCTAATATATCAAATGTTTATAGCCACACTGGAATAATGAATAATTACAATACTATTATGTTTGTGTATATATTTGTTGTACTTTCTGAGTTCCAACGTATACCCTGGCGTGTTTCTACGTATCATCCTTTCCAATCAAACACTTTCCTATAACTCTAACCGCACTCCGCTAATCTAAGCTAACTTCCATTGCGTCCACAGCAGTCTCAAGCTACACTATATCGTATTTGCCGAGGGCACTGGGAAACTGTGGAAAACCCGAACCATTATAGACGGCCCCATATTCTGCTGATTCTCTGGTGCACAGACTTTTACCCAAGATCTCAGAAGTATTCGCCTTTCACTTATTAGCTGATGCGCCTGCCGGTGCACGGCTAAGCAGTCACCGCCCTGAGCATGGGCCATGCACAGCACAGCTTTATTCGACGTACCGCCTGAGTCGAACCCCGACCGCCCATCCACTAGTGCCAATCCAATACTATTTCATATATTAATGATATACATATAATTTATTCTAAATAATTATCGTCATTCATTGATTATTACAATAGAGATCTAAATATGCAGATAATCGACAATTGCCTTAGACCATTTTTTATTTTCTCGTTTTTAATACGTTAGTCAATGCCTGCACATCGTCTATTTTCGGTCATTCCATCTGATACTCACCAATACATATATCTATCGTTGCGCACTTCTGGTGCCTCTACTCCGTGTTACATTCTTCTCGTGCATGATGATAGTTTGCAAGCATGACGAAGCCACTCGGAAATATCGATATATACATTCACCAACGAGTCGTTAGCCACGAGTATTTGCAAAGCACCAAGGCATCGCTTATGACAAGCGTCTCGTACGGCGATATCGCGCTGCTGTCCATCCTTCCTCATTTTGTTTTTCACGCGTTTTATATTCCGCTCAAATGCCGTCTCCTTTTATGCAGCAGATCGGGCACTCCGGTATCTTGATATCGACGAAGGTGTCAATTTAAATCTCAAGTAGCCCACACTTCTTTCTTAATTACGAGCAAAATCGTATAAGATATTTCAAACTGTCGTTATGGGAAATAATCCACTAGACCTGTGTATTTTCTTCGTGGAATATGGCTTAGCTGCGAACCTCCTGCAAGACGACGAAGGCTATTCGAGTCATGATTTAGAGCGGTGACTGGACACATTCATGACCCAGGTCAAGTATACCTCTTGCCGCTTTATATGTATTATATTTATACGGCTAAATAACGCATAACTGAAGAGCGCGTGTCTGCATGAGGTCAATAGTTATAAAGATCGTAATTGCAGAGAAGCTTATTCCGCTTTTCCGCTTTTTTATGGGCTACTTTTAATCCCTATATAAATTGTCTTCCATTAATTTTTATATACTATCGTAAAAGAGCATCTGCACTAATAAAAACCCTTTCTTCTTTGCATACTTTGTGCAGCCACCACAAAACATCGTTATAAAAATAAGAATAAAATAACTTTATAAAATTGCGTACCGGCACATGCATAGCCAAAGGGTACCTGATGCATTCATGTTATTCCGATGAAGACAGATTGCTTTAGAAGTTAATCGCGAATGCTTTTATTGGAAATTACTAAAAAAATCCTGCTTAAGGCGCGACAAAAAGAAGAAGACCAAATCACAGAAAATACTTTGTCATAAGTGAATAATGAAATGCGCGATTCTTGCGAGACACTTGGCGACGAACCTGACGATTTGAACCTGACGTAGGGTAGATGAACCGTTTTTTCGACTGAAAAAAACGGTTTGCTAGTTCTCGCAACCCGATTTAAGGGGTCAAATTAGAAAACAAAGAATACGTGTCGATATAATATTGAAGTGGTCTCTAAGATTCTCATGCTGTAGGTCTATTCGACCCCTTAAATTCGGTTTCGACGACTAGCAAACCCCTTTTTTAGCCCTAAAACGGCACGTTTAGCCGGCCTGATTCAAATAGTCAGACCAGTCATCAAGTGTCTCACAAGAATCGCGCATTTCATTATTTACTCATAGTCCCATGTCTTTTCCGTGATTTGGTATTCTTTTTTTCACCGATTCGGCGGGATCTACACACAAATGTAGACAATTCAACATTAGTTTTCCATGGGACACTCGACACTCAACCGCCTTTGGCATTGTAACGAAGGCCATGACTTGACATCTATCGGTGAAATTCCCAACCTCATGACAGCCGTGACGACAAGATAGCAGCGGAGGCGCAGACGCTTACTCCAATCTCGGCTTACCCAATTATGCCGTTCCTCAGAGTTAAGTTTGAATTATCGTTTGATATGGTTTTTTCTCATGATAACATTTTTTAAACGAGCTTCAACCGGGTTTGCTGCATTCGAAATCAACGTTACTATTGTAACCGCGGAATGCTATTTAATGTTTTTTCATTGCGGAAACTAAAGGGTGTCTCAAAATGATCTAACATTTACTCATCACTCATTCTCATTGGCAATTAAACGCCATTTTTGTGGCGAACATAGAGTACTAATCTTTGACAACTGCCATCAGGAAGTATTTAGGTTTAGACATGGAGAATTGCAAGATTGAGCAACGCATAGTTATTGCAGACGAAGTTTCATGGTGGTTATCTCGCGCCGCGGCGATGTGAGTTGGCCACGAAGATCGTACGATTTTACGCTATTGGACTTTTTTCTTTGGGGTTTTCTAAAAGGAAAAGTGTATGACAATGATTCACAGACCATTTCATAGCTCAAGGAAGCAATTGGACGCATCATTAATGAAATTAGTCCGCCATTATGCCAAAATGTTATTGAAAATTTCGTCAAAAGAGTGAACGGTTGCAAACAAGGACGATGCTTTCATTTATCGGATATTGTGTTCCGTACATAACCTTTATATTTGCATATTTAATAACCTCTATTCAAATTAAAATATTCATACTTTTCAAATGAATAATACGTTTTATTAATAAATTAAAATGTCGGGTAATTTTGTGGCACCCTATATTTTTCTCACATAGCCATTACATTTTTATTCTAAGAGGGCTCTAAAAACTATCTGAAAAGCGCACCTCGAATGTCCCAAAATAACCGTGCAAACCTGTCAAAAAAGGATGCCGGCATTATAATTGTCACCCTGTATAATGGCTTCGCGGAGTTAATAAAACTGCCGTTGCAGGTGCTTTTATATGCAGCTTTCAGGAAAAAAAGAAGTTCAAAATAAGTCATGGCAGCGCTACCATGACTTAGCGGAGTGCCCTCTTTCTCCTGCCGCTCGTTGCATATTCATGAGGCTTAAAAAAAACGACTCTTCCTAAGATTCGAAATTCCTTTTTACTGAAACATCAAATGAAAGTAGTTCATATTTATTCTGTTCTACCGATTTAAAAAGTTAACGTCGGTTATAATATTCATAATTTTATTTGTATTGTTCAGAATATGTACATGTTTTTTCAATTTACATTCATATGATTCATATCTATTCAACAAATTTCTGGTTTACCAATGGGGCATTTTGCTCCAATTCTATCTAACATCGTAATGATTGATTGAGAAACAAATTGTTTGGAAAAATTTAAATTCTCATTGCCATTATACACAAGATATGTAGATGACATTATTATTGCTCTGCCAACAGACAAAATTGAATCCACTATCAATATCTTCAACTCATAATTCAAAATTACAATTCACATCAGAATTAGCAGAAGATAATAAAATTCTTTTTCTCGATATACTTCTAATCCGCAATCAAAATTCAATCATCACAAATTGGTACAGAAAACCTACTTGGTCTGGCAGAATTATAAACTTCTTTTCACACCATCCACTTTCCCAAAAAAGCCATAATTTACATGTTAGTTGACAGAGCAATAAAACGATCTCATCCATCTTTTCACAAAAAAAATCTTCGAATTATTATGAACACGATGACAAAGAATTGTTATTCGATCTCTTTCACAGAAAAAATAATAAAACAAAGACTTTCTACAATCAACAATGAAAATAACAAAAATAAAAACTTTGATTCCTCTAATAAATCTACCATACGCAAAAAACATCCATCACCAACTAATTCGTCTTTTTCAACAATATAATATAACACTAGTCACAAACAATAAACACGACATTTTATCGATTACGGGCTCCACCAAAGACAAAATAGATAACAACAAAAAATCTAACATAGATTAGAAAATTGATGATCCTAGAAATGATTCAAATTAAAGCGCATCCTAATGTCATACATTTTAGAACACACATAATTAAACTAAGCTCGATATATAACTGCATAATATAATCGTAATAATATTTTATAACCATAACTATACACATCAATTTTAAAACTCGTTGACCCAACACATTAACTTCATAACTCCTGATACGATACATGAATTAAAAAAATTCCTAACATGACACTGGTATTTTAAAACGCTTCACTGGGCATTGCCAAAAGGATCATTCTCTTTCTCTCCAGAAAAATTAATTTCACCACTCAGTTTCTATCGAAGTCTCTGAGGCATCACTACTTGACATGTAGAACAGAGAACATTTCTAGCTTTCTTCTTTGTGCTTGCGAAGATATAGTTATTTCTATTTTTCAAAAATCTAAAATTTCAATTGGTAAAGATCACATTCACACGACATTTCATTAATAAAAAAAAAATTCATAGATCAAACTAAAGATTCTCTTACAATACTAAATCTTTACAGATAATAGAAATCGCCAAAAAACGATAAATTCTCTCAATCGATTGAAACAAAAGGTCCGAATCAATTTAATCCTCCGATTCACCTTCATGAAATAGTATTGGACCAACATAAATACTATACATGCTAATCATCTTCCAAGCACAAACAAACAAAAAACTGAAAATATCGACAATTTCAAGTTCGTCATTGACATATTTCCTAACCAAAAAATCTATAATAGATAACATCACACACCACTCTTGTCACGCAACAAATAGAATAAATTAACATACTACCAAAAATTGCTCATGCAATATCACTATGATTTAAATTAGTGAAAAAAACTAAAACACAATTCACACAAATCATTATAACTTATTTATAACACAAAGCACAATTATAAAAAATCTTGTAAACTCTGTCTATAGAATTTGTATCTCATGATTTATAGAACAAATAAAATTTCTGAAGAGAATTCGAACCAAGGATCGAAACGTAACAGAAAAACTTTTTTTCCATCACGAACTTGGAAACTCTCATTGGCCGAATCGAAGCCGATTCCTCAACAGTACGTATTCATATCTATAGTTTTCGTTGCTCTATGATAGCTCGGCACGAATAATGCCGGTTCACCGGCATTAGAATTCGGCGATAGTGTTATTTTTAGTTTTAAGGCAGCATTCTATCCTGGAAGCTTAAAAAATCGAAGTTAACTTCCGTTGTAGTAGTCATAACATCATGAAAAAATTTGACTAAAATATTCTTTAAAAAAAGCGGCTCGCAAAACAGGCGCGCAAAACAGGCTCTTCCAAAAATTATTCGGCCGACTGGCTCAAAATTTGGGCGATTGCCTTACAATTTAAGAAACAAATCTTGGGGTCCGTTGTGTCGGACGACCGCAATTCATGCGCCCGACTCGACCAGGATATCACGACATGACCTGCACATCGGCACATAATTTTAACATTTTTTATTACAAAGCCTTATGAGAATGTGAGTTGTTATTTGTATGTTCCTAAATATGTGTACGATACCCTTGCCCTGCGGGTTCAATAGTTTTTTCAATAATTCATTTCTAATATACACTTTGAACACGGGTGTCTGGAAAGCGAATATGGCTTCGAAGCTTTGCCACTTACCTTTTTCATTACAAAAATGTTTATCTTCCGGATTATATACCACGCTAAGTTGGAGTTCATTGCACGTTCGCAAATGTATGCATTATCAGGGCCGAAAGGTCCGATACCAGAGCAGTCGTATTTCAGGTGTTCCTTATATATCTGCAATCATCATTTCGGATACTTGAACCAGCCATTCAGATGATTTTTATTAATTAGATGGTCATCAATTAATAAGCTAACCACTAATTCATTAGCTGGTCAATAATTGATTAGGTGGTCATTAATCGATTAGCCTGACCAATTTTAATGTAATCGATAAAATTGATTTTTTGGAGTTATACTGATTAAAGTGAAAGCAATAAATATTGAGATTATTAAATCATTCTGTACGTATATGGACTCACATAAATAATTTGTCACAATAATTGCTTACGAAAGTAATATTATTAAATCTCACCAAGTACAAATCGGAAAACTACGATTGTAGAGCGTGTAAAAAGGTGAATTTCGATAACTATTTAATTGTCGAAAAACGAAAGAATATCCAGTTAATAGAAAGTTCCATTTAGTAATCTTTGTTCTAAATATAATCTAGTCCTTTTTTTCTAATCACAAGGACTTGCAACAAAATAGCGGCGCTGAAGCTGGATAAAGCGAGTCACATTTGTCTGATAGTATAGTGTCCTGCAGCCAGCGAGATTGCATCGCTAATTCTTCACCGATGGATGTGATTTTTTTCAGAATAACAACATTTTAGATAGAAGTAAGAAGGGGATTTATGTTGAAAAAAAAATTTCGGCAATTTCTATTACCGAAAACAACTTTTTTTTTCACAGATGTACCATTTGATCGAAAATCGGTATTTTTCGATTTCATTGCGTACTTCGTAGGGATCTCTTTTCTCGAACTTAGATGGTTTTGAATTTTCGTTCTCGGTAATAATTGGAGGATAATTCTTTCCGGCCGCAACACACTATCGAACGAAGGTGACCCGCCTCATCCGGGTGCAGCATCGCCGTTTTGTTGCAAAATTTTGTGAAACAATTTGTAAAGGTACTTGAAGATTTGTAAAGTTAAGGCTACTAAGGGGAATTTTCATTCTACTAACTGGGTATCCATTAAAAATTGTCGATTTCACCAATGTTTCCGGGCTCTAGGCTAGTTATCTCCCTTAATCGTTATAACGCAATCATATGTGCAAGCGCGCGCACACACTTACTCTTGCTGTAACTAAAGTATGGTATCATCGAATCGAATGTTTTCTACTGGCTGTGATGGCCTTTCGATTATCTATATACTCTTAGCATACATTGTAAGATCATCGATTGTTAAAGGCTCTGGCACTGACTTTCAGGGTTCGTCATGGAAGCATTCAAACCAGCCGAGAGTATATCTAGATGAATGCTATTTTATTTCCTTTTGCGCAGTATTATAGTCGTGGAATCATATACAGAATTCGCATTATGTGTTGTAACATCACGAGTACATATAACGGGCGACCAGATGTTGTATCCTACAGCTTTAAACCGCGGGTTATATATCCGTGTGTGCGTGCGCTCGCGCGCGCGCGTGTGTGTGTGTGTGTGTGTGTGAGCATTGAGTTCCTTGTATTTCCTTCTCGACGTCCTCGAGGTCCCGCTGCCTAGGAAGGGTGCATGTACAATTGCCTCGTCATCTTTCTGTGTACAGTGCATGTATGTATAGGAGATACTCAACTTCAAAAAAACCATTTACAGTACATAGAATTTTACAAAAAAAATTTGTATAAGCTTTTGCGGCAGATAAGAATAAATTGTTGCCCCACAATAAAATGATTGTAATAAACGATTATTTATACAATGTCAACAGATTGTTGCAGTGCCCCAAAATTTACGCGTACTATTGATATAGGAAATAAGCCAAAAACTGATAGGTACACTTTAAAAATGGGATGATGTCAAACTGTCGTAAATTAAATTTGTGGTTACTGTCGTAGTTGATTCTTGACAAAGTGCGTATGGCTTCGGAATGGGGAAGAAACCATCGAGGTATTGAAGTGAAGTGAATGGAACGAAATTAGAATGGATAAGTTTTGATGTTGCTCAGTTTATTTAGGCCACCTTCATTGTGACTGGTCAAGCGAGACCACCAGTCTAGAGTCCGGAAAAATAGGTGAATTTTGACAGTTTTTAATGAAAGCATTGACAGAATGAATATTCCGATTAGCGGTCTTTATACTACATATCTTCAAGTATCTTTACAAATGTTTTCACAAGATTTTGTAATAAAGTGGCGGCGCTGGAGGCGATTTACCTTTGTCTCATAGTATTTTGCGGACGGCAAAAGGTCTCATCCAATTTCTTACCTTGAATGGAAGTTCAAAAAAATTTGAGTTCTAGACAAGATTTGCATTCGAGGTAGGTATGTAGTGAATTTCGTACGAGTAGTATGCGGCCGTGTTGATAAATACATGTTGTTGAGGAATCGGCTTCGATTCGGTCAATAACATTTTCCAAGGTCGTGATGGAAAAAAGTTTTTCTGTTACGTTTCGATCCTTGATTCGGATCCTCTTCAGAATTTTATTTGTTCTATAAATTATGAGATACAAATTCTATAGACAGAGTTTACAAGATTTTGTATAATTGTGCTTTGTGTTATAAACAAGTTAAACATGTGTTATAATGATTTGTGTAAATTATGTGTTACTTTTTTCCCCTAATTTTAATTATAGTGATATTGCATGAAAAATTTTTTGCAATGTGTTAATTTATTCTTTTTGTTGCGTGACAAGAGTGATCAGTGAGAGCGTGATGTTATCTATTATAGATTTTAACGTTAAGAAATATTTCAAATGACGAACTTGAATATTGTCGATATTTCCAGTTTTTTTGTTTGTGCTTGGAAGATGATTAGAGTAGACAGTATTAATGATGGTCCAATACTGTCTTATGAAAATGAATCGGAGGATTGATTCGGACCCTTTATTCCCAATCGATTGAAAGAATTTATCGTTTTTTGGCGATTTCTTTTATCTGTGAAGATTTAGTACTGTAAGAGAATGTTTAGTTCGATCTATGATTTTTTTTGGTTTTTTTTTAAATTAATTAATGAAATGTTGTGTGAATGTGATATTTACCAATTGAGATTTTCGATTTTTCAAATAAAAATAACTATATCTTCGCAAGCACAAGGAAGAAAACTATAAATTTTCTCTGTTCTACTTGTCGAGTAGTGAAGTCTCTGAGAGTTCGAGGGAAACTAAGTGGCTATCTTAATTTTTCCGGAGAGAGGGAGAAAGATCCTTTTGGCAATGCCGTGTCAAGAGTTTTAAACTACTTGTGTCATATTAAGAAATTTTTAAAATTAATGTTGTGAATATCGGTTTTTGGAACAATGCCGCATGTTTGGAAAAAAAACATAGTTTCGGTAAAAAAAATCGCCAAAGAGTTTTGTTTTCAGATAAAGTTTTGAAAATATAAAAAATCCCCTGCATATTTCAATGTAAAATATTGTTACGAGGTAGAAAAAAATGAAGTTGTTCGGTGAAGAATTAGCAATTCTGTAACCATTTTGTGAGGCAATGTGTGAGGATACTTAAAATATATAAAACAATAGCCGCTAAACGGAATTTCCATTTCATTAACTGACAAGGGGACAGTACGGCAGTCGGATTTTTGTAATCTTTCGTACTCATGGTACGCGAAGTTCAGAGCTCGAATATTAATATCCCAGAGCAGTTCGACGCCATATTCAGAAATTTTCGAGAAAATTAACTTTGAAGTTTTCGAGCGCACTCTTATCCCACAAAGATGCAACGATATTCGAACCGGGCTCGTGGCGTACCCGGTAGCGCTCGAGTCTAGTAATCGCGGGGTCACTGGTTCGAGTCTCACTTCGAATTTTTTTTTTTTTTTTTCATTTTTTTTAAATGAAAAAACGCAAGTCATATTTTTAATTATCTCTTGATTATAAACATACATTTTCAAGTATCAATATTTATAACCAACAACATTTTTAGGATGAAAATGAAAAACGTCGGGTAAGGAATTGAATACTTTATTATTCGGTCTGTATTCGTTTGTTTTATACATCGGGTGTAATGTTACACGAGCCAGAGTGATAACCATCGTAAAAACAAGGAAAACAGTAATTTTCACGGCATCTCGCACACCGTACAAACACTGCATTGTTACATTCGCAATTTTTTTTCAATACATCGATCGGAAAACAAACTTCATTCACGTTCATGAAGATTTCTCTTTGATCGCAAAGTCTCGAAGCAAACCACGCATATCTGATCATGTTATTGAAGACCGGAGAAGACAACTGATGATGAACAATAGAATGAATTTTTATGCAATCTTCTCTATCATTAATTTCACGTCCTCGTTCAATCAGATAAGCGCAGTTCTGCAGACGCTTTATGAAATTTTTTACTTCGCGATTAAAATACACGTCACAAGGTTGCACTAATGGAGTGCATTTTGGTGGAATTACCTGCACCGTGCAAGTAGGCAGACGCCTGTCATTTCGAAACACCTCATTGTACATCACGGTATAGGTTTGGCCTCCCCAGGAATCGATAATTAAGAAAAACTTTTCTTTTTTTACGCAGGGTTTCAAAACGTTGATTAAAAAATCTTTGTATAACTTTGTAGTCAATTTTCCCGATTTCGATGACGTGACTACGACGTTTCCGTATTTTTTTAGGTACTCGTCGACCGATTTTTGAACTCTGGGACCAAATGAACCTGTTGTTTCTTGTAGGCGTACGAACACCAGGGGCAACAATTTTCCTGATAGGGTGACAGAGTACTGCACAGTATAGGAATGGGTGACTTTATTCATATGCTGCCGCTTTACCAGCACTACTTTTGATCCTTTGGTCGCCAGAGTTCTGTCGAACGTCGACTGGTATTGGCATCCTGAAAAAAATAGAAAAGGAATAAATTGAAAATACTATATACGAAAGTCTACATTAATTTATTATGGAAAATGAGAACAAATTTTGAATACCTGTTTGGTCTGTATTAATGACGAAATCGGGACCAAAGTTTGGTATGACATCACGAGCCTGGATACGAAAATCTTCTGCAGCAGCCAGGATTTCATCCAGCGTTGCGGTTTCTCTTTCCGTTACAAACTTCGTGATTTTTCTTTGGCGAATTCGATGTCTCCGTTTAAATTTCACAACCCACCTATCGGAAGCTTTGAAATCAAAATTTTCAAATTGACTCGCAGCCGATAAAGCCCACTGCTGCAAGTTCCGGGTTGTAACTTGTTGGTTGTTCTGTCGCGCTTCCTCAAAGCGATCGTAAGTCCACGAATCGATGGTCGCGTATTTGTCTGTCATGGTTCCTCCGCTTTTTGCATGGTTTTTCCCATTTTGGCAATTCCTCCATGCGCTTTAAGCGGCTGCACCCGTTTTTTTGCAGAACTTTTAGGCTCCATGTCGGATGTGCTCGAACTATATTGATAACTTTCCTTTTATAATCCAGCGGAATATTGTCCGTGTACGATTTCGCCATTTTCTCCTCTGGCTCATAATTTTCAGAAGAATCTTCGTTGTCAGATGCAGGTTCGTCAAAAGCGTATTCTTCGTCCAATTCATCAAGCATAATTAGTTCTTCATCCGTTACAAACTTTTTTTCGTGTAAAGTTTGTACTATATAATGGAACAAGTCTTCTGCTAGTAACATTCCCTCTTCAGTAGTTACCTCCGATGGTGTTGGTGCCACAAGATTATTTTGTGTGAGAATTTGCTCGTAATATATTACGAGCAAATTCTCACACAAAATAATCTTGTGGCACAAGATTATTGTAATATATTACGAGCAAATTCTCACACAAAATAATCTTGTGGCACCAACACCATCGGAGGTAACTACTGAAGAGGGAATGAAGGATGCCCTCGTATACGAGGGCATCCTTCAATCGTAATTTTGAAACTTCACTGCACAAAGAATATTCAATATCATCTTGTGCCGTCGAAGACCCAGGCACCTCGTCGTCTCCCACGCCCGACATTTTGATCTTTTTTTATCGAATATTCTACAAAATCGTGCACCACGCCGGAAAACAGTACTTGCTGCTCCGAAAACCAACGGTCGAATGCTACTTCAAACAGGCATTCCTTGCGGAAGACGCCGTATCCCTTCCACCCGTTCTGGAATTCCCAGAAATCTTTTGTGCACAAGCAGCGGTGCCCGCTTCGCAGGTAGTTGATCAGGACAAAGGCAAACGATGTACGCAGAACTGTTATTCACAATATCGACGGTTGCCAAAGCAAGCGTTATATTCACATATTTCAACATTTATTCTTCTATTTATATTCCTATTAATCTACAAGGGAGTTTATGTAAATATTATTACTAGATATTTTTACGTCGCCTATTCGCAATTTCAAGCAAGAGATAATCAAAAATGAGACTTGCATTTATCATTGACAATTATAATTACATATATGGGAATTAGCATAGATTTTATGATTTTTATCCCGAGATTATTTATTTATTTTTTTATAAATAATCATCTATTGTTATATATAAATAATATATGATCATATATGAGAAAATATATAATTATGTATAACTATAATGAATTTTGTACATAAATAACTATATATGGATTTTGTCCATATATAAACATATATAGATATATTATATTAATTATATATAATAATATGTGATTATATACAACAAACATTTATCGGGATATTTAAATGACGGAGGTATGCGAATTAAAAAAAATTAAAAAAAAAAAAAAAAAAAAATTTCGAAGGGAGACTCGAACCAGCGACCCCGCGATTACTAGACTCGAGCGCTACCGGGTACGCCACGAGCCCGGTTCGAATATCGTTGTATCTTTGTGGGATAAGAGTGCGCTCGTAAACTTCAAAGTCAATTTTCTCGAAAATTTCTGAATATGGCGTCAAACTGCTATGGGATATTAATATTCGAGCTCTGAACTTCGCGTACCATGAGTACGAAAAATTACAAAAATCCGACTGCCGTACTGTCCCCTTGTCAGCTAGAAATAATCTGAAATCAAGTACCATCAAAATTTAGTCAAAGTATCATCAAATCCTCCCCTCAACGGGCTTTGGTAATTTTTTTTCGTTTCAAAATTTTTGGTGGTCATGTAAAGTGAAAAGTGCTATTTTTCACAAAATATTCCGCCATGTTGGGGGCGGAAAACCCTCTCAATGTAAAAAAAACAAACTAATCGTTGGGGGGAGGTATTTTATATGTAGAAAGTGTGTATCAAGTTTGAAATAAATCGGTCATGTAGTTTTCAAATGGCAGTGAACACGGACTTTGAAAAAGGGGTTGCGAGAAAAACGCGTCTGAAGTTATAGTAGCGAAAAAGTAAATTTTTTTTCAACTTAAACTGAATCATCGATTCTAGCTCCATAGAGTAGACTCCCTGCAGCAGCTTCGATGTCTTGAGCCTCTTTCTTTCAAGCCTTTGCCTTACCCTGGCTACCCGTGAAAAACGACGCAACCGACCCAACCCCGAGCCAGCGTCACGCCAATCACATTCTACCATTGGCCGATGAACGGCAGCACTACCGGTTCAGTGTTGCGCCACGGTAGGAGTGATCTCTTCGGCCCATCGCTGGGATGTACGATTAGCCGATAGTAGGCTTACCGGAAATCCTAAGAGTTGGCCGGGTATTGGCCCAACATTGGGCTAAGAAGATTTGTAAAGTTAAGGCTACTAAGGGGAATTTTCATTCTACTAACTGGGTATCCATTAAAAATTGTCGATATCACCAATGTTTCCAGGCTCTAGGCTAGTTATCTCCCTTAATCGTTATAACGCAATCATATGTGCAAGCGCGCGCACACACTTACTCTTGCTGTAACTAAAGTATGGTATCATCGAATCGAATGTTTTCTACTGGCTGTGATGGCCTTTCGATTATCTATATACTCTTAGCATACATTGTAAGATCATCGATTGTTAAAGGCTGAAGTTTTAGAAGCGAAAAAGTAAATTTTTTTTCAACTTAAACTGAATCATCGATTCTAGCTCCATAGAGTAGACTCCCTGCAGCAGCTTCGATGTCTTGAGCCTCTTTCTTTCAAGCCTTTGCCTTACCCTGGCTACCCGTGAAAAACGACGCAACCGACCCAACCCCGAGCCAGCGTCACGCCAATCACATTCTACCATTGGCCGATGAACGGCAGCACTACCGGTTCAGTGTTGCGCCACGGTAGGAGTGATCTCTTCGGCCCATCGCTGGGATGTACGATTAGCCGATAGTAGGCTTACCGGAAATCCTAAGAGTTGGCCGGGTATTGGCCCAACATTGGGCTAAAGAGATCACGATCACTGGCTGACGGTCGGCGTAATCACCGGCCCATAGTAGGGCTAAGGTCGGCTTCATATTGTTGGCGCAATATTCGGGCTAGTGTTGGCCCAGTGTAGGGCTGTCAAAACAACCCAATGCTTAGCCAACAATCGATCAGGTTCACAATTTTCTGTGCTCGATGATTGTTCATCAAAAGAATTATTAGATTCACTGACATCGTTATGCACAATCACTTGTTCGTGGAATGTTCCCAAATTTGTTGCACTATCCACTTGTCTTTTTGTTTCGTTGCCTCTGCTCCTAACCTGCTGTAAAGGGTTTTCTAATATTTTTCGTCGTTTTAACACTCGACGTTTCCTAATACTATCATAATAACTCGGAATTTTTTTAATACACCACAAAACTTTAGTATAAATCAATTTTACTTTAATAAAGTGAATTTCAGATAACAGTAATTATGAGTTTTCATTATCACAGGACATAGAAAATTGCATGCAGCATGTTAGTGAATCTAATAATTCCTTCGATGAGCAATCATCGAGCACAGAAACTTGTGAATCTGATCGATTGTTGGCTAAGCATTGGGTTGTTTTGACAGCTCTACACTGGGCCAACACTAGCCCGAATATTGCGCCAACATATGAAGCCGACCTTAGCCCTACTATGGGCCGGTGATCACACCAACCGTCAGCCAATGGTCGTAATCTCTTTAGCCCAGTGATGGGCCAATACCCGGCCAACTGTTAGGATTTCCGGTAAGCCTACCATTGGCCAACCGTACATCCCAGCGTTGGGCCGAAGAGATCACTCCTACCGTGGCGTAACACTGAACCGGTAGTGCTGCCGTTCATCAGCCAATGGTAGAATGTGATTGGCGTGACGCTGGCTCGAGGTTGGATTGGTTGCGTCGTTTTTCACGGGTACCGTGGCGCAACACTGAGCTGACGGTTGGCGTGATCACCGGCCCATAGTAGGGCTAAGGTCGGCTTCATACTGTTGGCGCGATATTCGGGCTAGCGTTGGCCCAGTGTAGGGCTGTCAAAACAGCCCAACGCTTAGCCAACAATCGATCAGATTCACAAGTTTCTGTGCTCGATGATTGCTCATCGAAAGAATTATTAGATTCACTAACATCGTTATGCACAATCACTTGTTCGTGGAATGTTTCCAAATTTGTTTCACTATCTACTTGTCTTTTTGTTTCGTTGCCTCTGATCCTAACCTGCTGTAAAGAGTCTTCTAATTTTTGTCGTCGTTTTAACACTCGACGTTTCTTAATACTATGATAATAACTCGGCATTTTTTTAATACACCACAAAACTTTAGTATAAATCAATTTTATTTTTAATAAAGTGAATTTCAGATAACAGTCATTATAAGCCATGCTAAAAATAAGCATTGGCAAAACCACGGTCAAACGATTGGCTCAGACTCAGGGCTTGCGCTCGCCCCGACAATTGGCCGACGGCCATTAATTAGTACTGGCCCAGCGTTGGCTCTTCGATGGTGTGCCGAGTTTCAGTTCGAGACTGGCAAACCCATGAATAACCGATTGGCCCATATTCGGGGCCAACACTGGGACCCGATAGTTGGCTGACAGTTGGTAATCGATATTTGGCCCGAGGTTGGGTGTTCGTTGATTTGCCATGCTTCAAATGAGCACTGGCAGAATCATGGCCAAATCATTGGCCCGTATAAAGGACCAACACTGGGAATTAGTGGTTGGTGCTGAATATCGTACCAAGCGTCGGCCGTATCTTAAGCGCCGGCAAATTTTTCACGGGACTTCTTTGCTCTGCTGCTTAGCTTGTATCTCGGCCCTGTTGTGCGACAGTTATCCTCCAATCTTGCGTATTCGTGAGGGGTGGGGGTCAAAAGTTTGAACGATCAATATTCTCAAGGGCCGAAAGTTCGAATTCATTATTGACGAACCGTTCCAATATAGATAGATCATTCTTACGATAGTCTGTAAAATAGTTAATACCAAATTGTGAATAGAAATATTTCAAAAGTGATTTATAGCGAAAATAAATATAAGATGTTCAAAAAATAATAAGAGATATAATATCGACCGGCCGGTATAAATACACCAAAAAATTCGAGACGACAAATCATCGAATTGTCAATATTATGATCGTTTACAATTTCGAATTCATTAAAGCGAAGGGATAAAAATTCGATCAGTTAAAATGCGATAGGCCGAAAAGGCGAACGGTCCGAATAGCGAAAACTTATGATCGAGCAATAGGTCCTTGCGCTTCAGAGTGAAGCTGACAGATGGCGCTGGCAGCCAGTTGGGTGCACGATCGAAAACACCGGTCGGCGCTAGTCCAGTCGAAAGCGGCCAAAGTCGCAGATTTTTGCGACCGCTTAGTGAAACATGTATTCTTATGTTAATCGACCCGGGGAATCCGAATTTCGAGGAATTTTAACTATTAACAGTGAAGAAACGGGTTAAAAACCAAAAAATATGCATTATTTCGAGAACGAGAAGGAAATCGCAAAAAAGTTTCGAACAAAAGTTGTAGAATGGAAGATTTCACCTCGTAGATGTATATGATGTTTTTTTCTCTATCTCCAATAGTTTAGCCGTCAAATTGAAAAACAAATTCACACCAATACTAACAACGCGCGCGGCACACTGACGTGACGAAATCGAGAGGTATGAGCATCGCTGGTACCTCCTCTCACTCTCGCTCTCGCACGGCCGCTACGACGCTTCGTTCGGGGGTCCCCTACGTTCGATCGGGTATTTTCGGCAGCCCAGAGGTACGTCAGCGGCTTCACCTCTCGCCGGCGCGGCGCGCCAACTTGCAACTCGGCTCGAGAGTCCCCGGGACCAATGGGGTGACTTCGACGGGGTTATGTTAGACAGGGCATAGAAAATAACGAATTCGTTACCTGCTAATATTTCGTAGACTGAAATAAAAAGAGCGAGAATAGAGTATTTCGTTGAAACGACGTACAGAAAAGTACCTTTTTTAAAGGTCAAGCTCTATTAGTGGAAACGCCTATATGGAAAGGATGGTTATGAGAAATTTTATTAATAATGATTTAAAAATAATTTGTTTTCTTTGTGTATAAAGTTTTTTATACAGTAAAAACATATGACAGAATGATAGAAACTCTAAATTCTAATATTGATAATATAATTTGTGTTAAAATAATAACATTTCATAAAATTATTATTGATGAAATAGCTGATTCTTTTATTCAAGTTAAAAGTAAATATCCTGCAAATATATTTGCTGTTCATCGAATTTATCAATTTAAAGGACAAATAATATTTCTAGTTTCAATTAAAACCATAGAAGGTATTAAAAGAAACGGGGTCTTTTGGGGGATTACATGCGCGAATGCACAGTTTGTATTGTTTTATCAAAGGAAAACTATTAAACCAAATTAAAATGGGAGGGAAATATCAATTAAATAAATCAAATGTCTTGAACCTGTAAAAATATATGGGACCTGTGAAAAAATATATAAAATTATTTCTTAAAATTAATATAAATAAAATGGTGAACTCAATTATATTAAAACAAATCAATTTATTCAAATAAAATTTTAAAAAATAATTAATCGAGAATAAACTATTCGAAATAATATAGGAATAATAACAAAATTTGAACAGAAGAAATTCAATTAAAATCAACTATTGAATTGGTATTAGAATAAAAAATAGAAAATAAATTTCTTATCATTTTAAGATACATTTTTCTAATTTTTATTATTATACGAATTCATATTTTTTTCAATCTAAATAAAATTATATTCAAAGTTAATCAATTGTATAGTGATACTTGTGGAATATTAATTTAATAAAATATTAAAATATTAATTTTAATAATTTAAAAATGACATTTTAATGTTATACTTCAACTCATTTCTTTCATTAGAGGTACTTTTAATCACTATATATTGCTTTTAGAGATCAAAACTTTAAATTCAGTCATCTAATGAAAATGGATTAGAAATAACTCATTGTATACAATTTTCATGATTAATTCTTTCAATTGCAATAGGTATAAATGTATGAGTTATACCACACATTTCAGAACATTGTCCATGATATAATCCAGATAGATTTATATTAATTAAAGTTTGATTACTTCGGCCAGGGGTAGAATCAATTTTTGCACCTAATAATGGAAAAGTTCAGGCATGGATTACATCTGAAGAATTAATTAATATACGAATTTGATTTTTATATGGAATAATTATATTATTATCTACATCTAATAAACGGAAGTTATTGATGTTCATACCATTATTTTTAATTATAAATAAATAAAATTTAATTTGATTAAAATCTGCATATTCATAAGAAGAATAACATTGATGTCCAATAGATTTAATTGTTAGAGTTGATATATAAATTTCATCTGTTAAATATAAAAAGTTTAATGAAAGAATTGCTAGATAAATTAAAATTAATATCGGAATTAATGTTCAAACAATTTCAATATTTTAATTTAATTGAATAAACTTATTATTCAAATTATTAATTAATGAGGAAAAAATAATATCAATAATTATAAGGGTAATTAACCGGTGCGATGGTCTAGTGGTTAGCGTGCTCGCCACTAAACCAGCGGACCGGGAGGTCCCGAGTTCGAATCCCGATCGCGTACATTTCGTCGTGAAATGTTTTTCTTCGGCATTTCGCGGCGAAATAAGACTAGTTCCACGACCGGGGGGCGAATTCGATGACCGGCTGTATTGGTATAGGTTTTCCGCAGTTTCCCTATACCCATGACAGAAAATGTCATGATGAATATAATACGGAGGGGGAAGTCGGCTGCGGCCGCAAGAGGGGGGAACAGAGAGGAAGATGGAGAAAAAAGGAAGTAAAACAGTAGAGGAAAGAACGGTCATAATGTGGGGAAGAATAGGTAACAAACGCGAAAAGCGTGTACCTAAGGAAAAAAACCAATAAAAAAAAACAATATTAGGGTAATTAGCAACAACTTTATTAATGAATGATCATAAATTTGTTTAAAGTTTTCTATAAATGGTGAATTAGCATCTTGTATATTAATGATTGAGTAGGTAGAAATTTCATTAATTTGAAGTGAATTAATTATGATATATTAAAGGAATTTAATTAAATCCATGATTTAATGGGGGGTAAAATCTTCTTAATCATTTAATTGAAGAATTTGTATACATTGAAAAAAGAATTTATCATTGAGGTGATATTCGTTCTCGTGTTAGAAAAATAAAATATATAATTTTTAATATTGAAATTAAAGATCCTATAAACGAAAAAATATTTTAAGTTAAATATGAATCAGGATAATCAGAATATCGTCGAGGTATTCCATTTAGACCCAAAAATCGTTGGGGGAAGAAAGTCAAATTAACTCGAAGAATATTCTATACAATTGAATTTTTTTATAATTTTTTATGTGATCTTAGGCCGTTTATTAATGGATATCGATAAATAAAACCTCCTATAATAGTAAATATAGCTCCTAGAGATAATACATCATGAAAATGAGCTACTACATAATAAGTATTATGTAAGGTAATATCACTTGATGAATTACCTAGAATTTCTCCAGATATTCCTCCAATTACAAATAAAAATCGAATAGCTAATATCGCATAAATTATACGAATAAAACAAAAAGTTTCTTTGTTTTTCATTCTGGTTAAAAATGATATGGGAAACCAAATCCTGGTAAAATTAAAATATAAACTTCAGGATGTCCAAAACCAAAATAAATGTTGGTATAGAATTGGATCTCCTACACCTGATGGATTAAAAATTGTATTTAAATCTCTGTCTGTTAAAAGTAAAGTGATCACCCCAGCTAATACAGAAACAGCTCATAATAATAAAATTGTTGTGATTAATATTAATCATGAAAAAAAACCGATGAGTTGGTTCGGCGGTTAGCGTTGCGGGCCAGCGGATCGGGCGGTCGCAGGTTCGAATCCCAGTCGCGTACTTTCGTCACGAAATGTTTTTCTTCGCCATTTTCTCGGCAAAAGGCGACTAGTTCCGTGACTGGGAGGCGAACTTGGGACCGACTGTATCGGTATAGGTTTTCGGCAGTTTTCCTATGCCCATGACTGGCGAAAACATGAGATATGCATGGTGAATACGATACGGACGAGGAAGTCGGCTGCGGCCGTAAGGGGGAGGGGGCGGGCGATAATGGAGAGAAAGAACAAGTGTAGAGCGGTGGACATAAAAGCCTTGTAAAAAGCCCAAAAGGCTGTGCAAGTAAAACTTGAAAAAAAATATATTAATCATGAAAACACAATAATTTGTTGAAAAAAAAATGTATATATATCATGAAAATACAATAATTTGTTCAAAAATAACATTCAACAAATAACATTATAACATTTTTTTACATTTATGATTGTGGTAATAAAATTAATTGCTCCTATAATTGAGGATAATCCTGCGAGATTAAGAGAGAAAATTGCCATATCTAATGATATTCCTTTATGATATAAATTAAATGAAAGAGGTTTCTTATAATTAATAAATTAATAGAAGGAGGTAAAAGTGAAAATCACAAATAATTTATACGTGGAAATTATATATCTGGGGTTGCTAATATTAAGGGAATTATTCAAATGCCAAATCCTTCAATTATAATAGGTATAATTATTTAAAAAAATATAATATATGCATGACGTGTAATGATGGAATTATATAACTGATCATTATTGATTAAGTAACCAGGATTGGCGAATTCTATACGAATTGATAAATTTAATGAAGATTCTATTATACCAGATAATATTCCCAAAATAAAATAAAGAATTACAATATCATTATGATTAGTAGAAAAAAATCATTTTACAATGAATTTTTAGTTACAAAATAATTATTGCAAATTTGAAGATATATTAGTTATTAAAATTGCTATAACATTATTAAGATTTAAAAGTAAATTATTATTTTTTATTTAGAAGATTAATAGTTTTTTTTAACAAAAAATGTTGAATAATTCAATGATTTAACATTAATAAATTTAATGAAGTGATAAATAAAGTTATGAATAAATGATTTATATTGTTAATATTAAAACTTTATAAAATAGATTAGTTTTTAAGTTTATTTTTTCATAAGCCTAAAGAAAGAATAATACGTGTATAAGATAAAAATAAGAATGATATCATTACTAAAACTAATAAGATAATAAATGTAATTTATTGTTCATTAAAATGTTAATTGAAGATCAGGAAAATAAAAAACCTATCCTATCGCTTATTTTCTGGTTCAGTCCGTGGTGAAGAGCCGGAGAGCTGTTAGAAGAAAAACATAGTCCCGATGGATTTCGTGCGAAAGGAAATATAGCCGGTAGCGGAGTCTTTACAATCCGACAGCTTAGCTATATATACTAGGCTGCCGAAGATACCCGTTCCACTTTACCTTTCCACTTTACCCGTTCCACTTTACCTAGACCGTCGGCCTAATACAAGCATGTGCAGTGCGCCGGCGAGAGAGTAAGGGGCGGTTAGGCACCAATGGTCTGCAATCTCCTCGATTTCGTCACGCGGGCGCTTATAGTATTGCTGTGAATTAGTTTTTTTTTTATTTACGGCTAAACTATTGGAGATAGAGAAAATAATCGTAGACACCTACGAGGTAAAATCCTCCATTCTACAACTTTTGTTCGATTTTTTTTTGCGATTTCCTCTTCGTTCTCGAGATAATGCATATTTTTCGGTTTTTAACCCTTTTCGTCACTGTTAATCGTGAAAATTCCTAGAAATTCGGATTGCCCGGGTCGATTAACGTAGGAATACATGTTTCACTAAGCGGTCGCAAAAATGTTCAACTTTGACCAGTTTTGACTGAACTATTTGAAGAGTGTGTTCATGTCACAGAACTGTGCTGTGCGTGCAAATCGGATGTGCACTGGGAACCTCTGCATGGAACACTGATGTGTGCTTCGAGCAAAACCGCATCGCTGTTATAAACCCTACGTCCCGGAGCCATTGAAGGGTCTTAGTATGATTTAAAATGGAGGACATTTCGTACAAATTGTACGTTGCATTCATGGTGAACAACGAAAGACGAACTGAAATCGAAAGCCGTACAGGTAAACAGTGAGCGCTGGGTCGAGCAGCGAACCTCCGAGAGCCTTCGAGCTGTTTGAAATCTTTTTGATCCCGATTGTTTAATTTCTGATAATATTTTTGTCCACATATCGTTGATTTCTTTACTCTATTCTAATATCTGATATCTACCATGAAATATGGAGAATACTTCGATTTTCCATTCTCCCGTGGAAAACTTTTATTAATTACAAGACGCGGCAGCGACTCGGCGCAAGTATTTCGAAAATGAGAAGGATATTTTATTCGTTCGATAGAGCGGCATTGTATTTGACATATGCAACTTTATAATAGGCGAATAGAAAGACGGAATAGCGTTTCAAAAGTTTCAATACCTGTTTAGATTTGTTTCGAAGCGCGACATTTTGACTTCGATTGGCTTGCTATTTTTAAAAAAGTGAAGAATGATTGATTACATTATACGACTGTATAAAACGAGATTGCTGTGCTACGTGCGAGGAAACAACTAATTATAATGCTCCTAAGGCATTAGAAAAACAGTAGAAAAAGAAGGTTGTCATGGCAGTATATACAAATGCCCTAAATTGTCGAGAAATTGTATTTGGAAATAATACACCATTCCGATTCTTCCTTTCTAGCAGGATCACTTCAGAAGCTATTGAGTTATTATACACTCAGGTTCTCATACTGATTATACACTTCAGGTTTTTCATAGAATATCCAACTCCCGTTGGAATTTGGCGCTATAGTGTTAATTTGTGAGATGGGAGACGATTTAATTAGGTAAGTGGATGATAAATTATGAAATACCAAATTTAAAGACCAGATGAAATCTTTGATTGAATTAATTGAGCAACTGATGATACCATTCCGTGCCGTCCGTATTTTGACAAATTTCTATTCGATAATAACATTATAGATTAAGCGATCAGAGCACAAAAGTCGTAAGCGACATAATCAATGTTTGTTGTAATAATTATTGTTACATACGCTAAGAATCGTTGTATACAGTTTATATAATCAAATATTTCCTTTCGTCGTTTATAACTCTTTTGCGCTCCCTCTACCATTATTTTTTTGTCACTACTTTGAATATTTGGCTAACACGATCCCTAAATCGCTCGCGTATTTATCGCTTTATTTTAGTTTTCATAAATGATTCTATATTGAACGTTTAATCACTTAAACTGTTATATGTTAACTACATAAAATGAAACTGGAAGTGTCAGTTAAGTGCTATCAGTTAAGAAAGATGTTGGGTAATTTATTATTTGAGTTTGTAAATGTAAGTAAAATTCGACAATTAGGTTATTAAATGATTTTTTTTAAATGTTATGTTTTCATGGATCATGTGCGCTTTTAATAACGAAATGCTATTGTTTTTATTATTTTTTTATTTAACAATGAAGAAAGATATAGCACTTTACAACTTTGATTTTATTCAGCTAGGCGAAAACGCTCCGAACGTATCTGAAGTTAACCGAACGCGCTGTGACGTCACAACGTTATAGTCTGTATACGAACTCCTCATGTAAAACGAGTATTGGGTTGTTGAAAAATAAAAGGGTTCAATTTGTGTTTCTGGAATCGTGCTTTCATAATAAAAAACAAACAGAATGGCGAAGGGTTTTCTTATACTTCCAAAGATAATATCCATGGTTTTTGGCACCCGAAAAATTCAAATCGTCGCCGCTAACCCGAAACGCTACGCGATTGGCGCTCGCGCTTGTGTATGATGTTGTAAGGTACATAATTATATATTATGTGGCTTACGCGAGAGTATAAACAAATTTGGCTCTTGGTGAGATTACGAAATACACGATACGAAAACATCTAAAAAGCTCATAAACAGGCTAACGTTACTACGATTTTCGTCCAAGGATGTGTGAAAGCGGGTTTAGCAAGGAAAATGCCAGCAATTTGCCGGCCGTTTATATTTTCATACTGACAAAGTTTCTAGGCAACGATTCTCGATTCAATGCAACAGAAATTCGTAGGGCCACAGCTTCATTGTAATTTCATTTTTTGATGAACTACTTAATGAAAGCAAATGGACGTCTTGAAAATTTATTATTTGATTTTAGTGCGTCTCGCGAGAGCTACGTCCTTTTGTCATTTAAGAGATTTAAGAGATTTAAGAGGAGAGAGAGAGAGAGAGAGAGAGAGAGAGAGAGAGAGAGAGAGAGAGAGAGAGAGAGAGAGAGAGAGAGAGAGAGAGAGAGAGACCCCCAGTATAACCGGGTACGTATAGGTCACCTGTGCGCATGCGCGCCGATCTATCCCTTGTATCTTTCAGTCCGCAGCTATATGTGTGGGTTCGTTCTGCGTCGTCGTGCCCCGTGTCGAATTCAGCATTCCGTGTCTCTCAATTTTATATATATTTTATATACATTGTGCCTCTACACTTTAAAAATTTTACTACTTACTATTTATAACTACTTTATAAGTTTATGTGTATTGTGTGGACAAAAGCAGTAGTGGTTTAATGTATGGTACAAATGAAAGACATTGAGAAAATCAAAAGTGTGGTTAACCATGACTGATGACCGCGGAACGGATGAGACATCAACAAATTTTACATGAAATGAAGGTATGGGTTCTGAATATTACATTAAATTATCCATTTGAAAAAATCGCAATCAAAGAACAAATTTTTTTTTCAATGTGCTGTGGAGGACTATGGGGCTTCTTAATCTAGTCAAAAATGGCCAAAGTCGAAAATTTTTGCGACCGCTTAGTAAAATATGTACTCTTATGTTAATCGACCCGGGGAATCCGAATTTCTAGGAATTTTAGCTATTAACAATGAAGAAAAGGGTTAAAAACCGAAAAATATGCATTATTTCGAGAACGAGGAGGAAATCGCAAAAAAGTTTCGAACAAAAGTTGTAGAATGGAAGATTTTACCTCGTAGATGTGTACGATATTTCTTCTCTATCTTCAATAGCTTAGCCGTCAAATTGAAAAACAAATTCACACCAATACTAACAACGCGCGCGGCACACGGACGTGACGAAATCGAGAGGTATGAGCATGCTAGTACTTGCGCCCCTCTCGCGCACGACCACTACCACGCTTCGTTCGGCGGTCCCCGACGTTCCATCGAGTATTTTCGGCTGCTCAGAGGTGCGTCAGCGGCTTCCCCTCTCGCCGGCGCGGCGCATCAACCAGCAACCCCGCTCGACAGTCCGCGGGACCAATCGGGTGTCTTCGACGGGGTTATGTTAGGCAGGGCATAGAAAATAACAAATTCGTTACCTGCTAATATTTCGCGCACTGAAATAAAAAGAACGGGAATAGAGCATTTTGTTGGCGTGGCGTGGTGTATTTCGTATCAAAGCAGAGCGTTAATCAATCAAAGCGATTTGTACTATTATAATATTCTAAATAAATTTATATATTGTGCATGATGATTAAAAGTTCTATTAATTTAAAAATAAAAATACAGCCGAGGATAAGGATCGAACACGCGCTGTTCGGGTGGTAGTTGGGCACTCTGTCCCGGAGCTATGGGACTCTTCGAAATTATTATATAACGGACGTAGTACGGACGTTGCGTCATATTCTTCGATTGCATTTTTTCGGTTTATATTTCCATGTCGCGATAACTCGGTATCCGTTGATCATCCTACTCTAGTGGTGCTATTAATCCAGACAAACCTGCGCTGAACCCGTAATCCATAGTTGGTGTCCCCTTGTCTTTGAACAGTGGTTTGAATGGACTTAAATTGTTGGTAAAATTTTAATTTGTTCAAATTTGAATTGATTAATGTGTACATAATTATTCAGTTCATTATATAAAAATGTACGAAATTCATTCAATTCATATAAATTATTCAAGCTCAACGGCAAATCAAATGCAGGTCTAGTACAATGTATATGAGTCATTCCACGCCATTTCACTGAGCCCTAACCCCGACCATTTTTAATTTTCCTACTTTATTTTTGTTGTAAAATTGTACCCCATGAAAGGAATATCCACACCATTTTTTTATTTTTATCTCTTCTCTCTTAGGTGTTATAATTTTCCAAAAAATGATAACTCCTGAACTAAAAGAGATATTGACAAATGTCAATATACATTTTTTTTTCAAATTTTAAAACATACTTTTGTTAGAAAATACGGAAGAATTATCGATTATCAATGTCCACGTTTTTTTTGCTTCTAAAGAGATAACTACTTTCGTAAAAGATGATTCCTTTTTCTATTTTGTTTTAATTCTCCAAAATAGAGTGACCCTTTCTATGTTTTTTAAGACTAGTCTCATTGTGGCCTATTTTTCCTTTTATCTTTTTCGAATTCATCATATTTTTTGAAGATATAATATTTTTATCATTATAATCTCCAATAACGCTATTAATGGTATTGTGATTTCCAATTCGGCTTCGACAGGCCTGAAAAGGTTTATTTTTCATTTATGCTGAATTTCAATAATATTTTTTCCAAATCATTTCCAAAATTTGTATTTAAGGAAAAAAGATTATTTTTTCTTTCAAAATAATTTTTTTCGTTCAATCCAGCACAAATTAAAAATAAACCGTTCTCGGTTTGACTCCTGAACTAATTGAAATGTCGACAAATGTCAGTATATATTTTTCTTCATTTTAAAGCATAATTGCGTTAAAAATATGAAGATATGAAAAAAGTGAAAACTCTATTGTTGTAAAAATTATTAACCTTCTTAATTTTTTTCAAAGAAGTCACTAAAATAGAGTGACCCTCTCTGATTTTTAAGAGTAGTCTCATCCTGAGCCCATTTTCCATCAATTTTTTTCGTATAAATTATATTTTTTGAGAAGATTTTTATCATTTTAATCCCCAATTGCTATTAATGATCTTGTGATTTCCAATTCGGCTTCGACAGGCGAGAAACGGTTTACTTTTTATCTGTGCTGAGTTTAACGGAAATCTCAATTTTTTGGGTTTGTTTGTACATTTTTTATTCAAAATCATTTTTTTTTTAAATATTTTGCATTCGAAATTATTTTTGAAAAAGATTCTTTATTCAAAATCACTTGCAAAAGATTTTTTATTCAACATCATTTTGAATAGAAAAACATTTTTTCCGTTTAATTCAGCACAAATTAAAAAGAAAACGTTTCAGGCCTACCGAAGCCGAATTGGAAATCACAAGATCATTAATAACATTATTGAGGATTAAAATTATAAAATCTTCTAAAAAAAATATAATCCATTCAAAAAAAATAGAAGGAAAAATGGGCTCACGATAAGACTAGTCTTAAAAACCACGGAGAGGGTCACTGTACTTTAGGGACTACTTTGAAAGAAAATGAAGTTAATCATTTTTACAAAAATATAGTTTAAAAGCTGTAAATATGCTTTAAAAGCAAAAAACCTTGACATTGATAATTGATGATTTTTCATATTTTTTTAACGAAAGTATAATTTAAAATGAAGAAAAATATGTACCGAGATATGTCGATATTTCAATTAGTTCAGCAGTTATCAGCGTTTAAACGTTTACAAAACTTCCAAAATCGACATTTTTGGAAAAATATAACACCTAAAAGAGAAGAGATAAAAATATAAAAATTGGTCTGAGTATACCTTTCATAGGGTACAATTTTTCAAAAAAAAATCAGGTAAATCAAACATGGTTGGGGTCACGGGCTAGGTGAAATGGCGTGAATGCCTCATATGCATATTAATTTTGGTAAATATTTACAAGCAGAGCTCCAGCTAGAAAAGGGGTTTGGAAATTTTGTACCGAGTCAATGTATTTTAGGGCACTTTGTTTATAATATTTAAGTCGGGGGAAGAAAATGTCAACCCTTATTTCAACCCCCAAACGCTTTATTTACTTTTTTAAAGGTATGGAGGAAACGGGTTTGGTGACATCAAGTGCGTCAAATGACATGGGTTTGGGTTTGTTTGGATTCATTTTGGTACAAGTCAAATTAGAGTAAGCATACGGAAAACGTGTTCCAAAAATCGAATATTTTCCGGCAATATTTTTTTTCTTAATAAAATACCCCTCCCCCATCGTAAAAAGCATATTTTCATACTGCAGAATAGCCCTGAACACGTGAAATTTTTTTTGGAGCCGGTTAGGGTTGGAGCCCCACTTGTGAATATTTACCTTAATTTTTATCCCTTATCATAAATTAAAGAAAGTTTTTTGGAACATTTATGTTTTATTTATACCTATATATATAATTAACAAATTCGTATACAACGTAATTTCGAGAATGCCTGTCACTTATTTTCTGGTCCAGTCCGCACCGGCGAGCCGGAGAGCTCTCAGGCGAAAAACATATATAGTCCCGATGTATTTCGTGCGAGAAAGGAAATATAGCCGATAGCAGAGTTTTCACAATCCGACAGCTTAGCTATATATACTAGGCTGCCGAAGATACCCGACCGCGCTTCGGGGACCTTCGACTGAAACACGTGCAGGGTTCCGGCGAGGGTAAGGTGCGATTAGGTACCAGTGGTCATCAATGTCCTCAATTTCGTCAGGCGCGCGTTCATAATTGTGGTGTGAATTGATTTTTTAAATTTTACCGCGAAACTATTGGAGATAGAGAAAAAAAATCGTACACACCTACGAGGTAAAATCTTCCATTCTACGAATTCTGTTCGACACTTTTTTTTCGATTTCCTCCTCGTTCTCAAAATAATGCATATTTTTCGGTTTTTCACCCTTTTCTTCACTGTTAACAGTTAAAATTCCTAGAAATTCGGATTCTCCGAGTCGATTAACATAAAAATACATGTTTCACTAAGGGGTCGCAAAAATTTTCGACTTTGGCCACTTTTAACTGGACTATTCTCCGGACACCCTGCGGAAGCCTCCGGAAAAAGGCCACAAAAATAATAATGATGAAAATATTAATTGAAATAATAACAATGTTTAAAAATAACAATAGCAACATCTTTAAACAACAATTACAGTAAACATTTTTTTAAATACAAAAAAAATCATATTATTTTTCAATTCCAAAGCCTCCGCAGGGCTTCCGAAGGGCTTCCTCCGCAGGGCTTTCGAAGATCTCCGCAGTGGCTTTTGAAGGCGTTCGGAGGCTTTCGGAGGCCCTGCAGAAACCGTCAGAAAAAAGCAACAAAAATAATAATTATGAGAATATTACCATATAAAATACCAACTTTAAAAAATAACAACAATTTTTAAAAACAATTAAAAAAACAATTTCTATTTTTGTTGCTGCGGAAACCTGCGGCGGCCTTCGGCTTTCGGAGGCCCTGTAGAAGCCTTCGGAAAAAAAAAACAAAAAAAAATAATCATAATAATGAAATTATTGACTATTAAAATAATAACGTTTTTTTAAGTATAAAAACGATGAAAAAAATAATTAAAAATCACGCAATTTCTACAAAAATAAACACAATTACAAAAAACGAAAGAAAAAATCCGAGTCATACAGCGAATGTAAGTATCATCCTACGGAGGCCTGCGGAAGCCTTCACGAAAAAAACAACAAAAATAATAATGATGAAAATATTAACAATTTAAAAAATAACAATAGAAATAACCATTTTTAAAATTCATAATTAAAAACAATGTTGTAATCATTTAAATTAATATAAATGAGTGTGGTCAATACAGTCTAGAACAAGAAGACATTAAAAATGTCTGCCAGTTTTCCACATACAAATAAGACTGATTGAATAATTATACTAATAAAACTGATTTAATATCTACATGCGTGTTAATTCCTACTTTCTTGCTAGCCCGATTCATTGATTCACTCCCTCTTCCCCGCCTTATTCCCTTTCTCGGCTGATTCATCTACCAAAATAATTTGTTACATCAGTTTAGTGCAAATACGTATTCACGTGCGGCGCGTGTGAAGTACACACACACACACACGCGCGCACACGTACGCGCGCACACACACACACACACGCACACGCACACGCACACACGCGCACGCGCACACACACACACACACACACACACACACACACACACACACATTTCTTTCTGTTGCAATTTTTTACTTCGTTTGCATTGAAACATCATCAATTCTTGTGCAAGTTTTAGTTTTGTTTCAATTGAAACATCATTTTCGAAAAGTGCGATAATATAATGACAAGTGCAATTAATAATAATTTTGTCAATTAATGGACAAAATTAATTGAGTTGTATTTGTAAATTAATCAATTAATACATTTTTAATTATAAGTTATCGCACTTTTCGACAAGGACGTTTCAATAGAAACAATATTTTTAATTGTCCACAAATTGCAAAATAAAGAACAAATAACCCCAAGTAATCCAAGAGCAAAAGATATGGACTACATGGATGTAAATAGCAGTATAAGACGTTATGAAAATACTAATGAACATCATTTGGTAAATAGCGATATAAATTTTTTGTTCGGCCTAAGAATCATCTCGTATATCTAAAAAGTATATATGTACATATGTATATTTATTTTTTCAAGATTCTGATTCGGGTTATGATGCGATGCCCATAGACATCGACGAAGAAGCTGAACCGGCATTCCATCACGGTAGATTAAAATATAATTAAACATCAGGCTGTATTTTTAAAAAAATTGACATTTTCTTGAGACCCAAGGTGTAAAATCGTTATGTGAAAAAAAGAAATCACCCAGAAGGAGAGCTCCAAATTAAAGCCTTTCGGTTATCCCACCGTTAGTATTTTCTATAAGATGAGCAATTTTCTATAATAAGCCATTAACATATTTGTGAAGGAAACGAAATCCTCTACAAAAACGTTCTACAGCCAAATATCTCAGATGAACCGTTAAATCGCTATAGCTGTTCGAAAGTAAACCTGTATAAAAAATAGTAAAACGTATCGTTTATTGCATAAAAGTATCAAGAAAATTTTCTACGAAGAAAGAAATAATAGTTAAAACATTCAGTTTGTGAACTAAACTTGGTTTGAGAAAACCTTGAAAAAACTTTTTTCTTCATTTGATTTCAAAGCTCAAATTCCAGAAACAATTATTTATCAAAAAAATGCGACACATGGCTCGTGTGATGTGATTTTTCTTGTAGTCACTTGCAATATTGACAATATCAGTATGTATTCTTTCCCAACATATAGAGAGAGATAAAGCCAACTGAGTAACGTTATGGGTTAACAACGCAGTTTAATCGATGTATTTTCTAATTGGAATGTAACAATGCTTGCCGAAATTTTCTAGTGAGTTCGAATGGATGAACTTTCATTGTAAAAACATAGATTTAACTGCATGGTTAACTTATAACATAACTTATTTGACTTTATTGTCTTCCTTTATCCGTTCGTCCTTTTTTGTTTAATGTAAGTAACTTCCTCTGAACTTTATTTCGCAAGGACTCGCTTTGTGTGCTGGCAGATAATGCCCAATGATGTAGCCAACATTGCGAGCGACTACAAAAAGTATCGCATCACGCGAGCCATGTAACGATGTTATTTTTTGGTGAACAATTGTTTTTGGAATTAGAGCTTTGGAATCAAATGAAGAAAAAGAAGTTGTTTCAAGATGTTCTCAAACTAAGTTTAGCTCACAAACTGAATATTTTAATTTTTCCTTTCTTTTTTCGTAGCAAGTTTTCTTGAAGCATGTTTTCATTAAATAAACTTTTCATATTGTTATTTTTTATACAGGTTTATTTTCGAACAGCTATAGCAATTTAATTTAATCTGAGATATTTGCCTGTAAGCCTTTATTCTAGGAAATTTCATTTTTGTTCAAAAATATGTTGATTTGATATTCGTGAATTTTTTTCAGGCGATATGCAGCTATATCTCCCGACGTATTTATTTTCCTGTGTTCATCTTATGGAAAATAGTAACGGCGCAAAGACCGAAATAATTTTGGATATCGGAACATAATTTGAAACTCGAAAAAAATCGATTATTTTCGGTACACCCTATTAAATATAATAAAGCGCATAGGGTGAAGATGGTAACAATTATTAACAATTGCGTCAATTGTGGTTTATGAATGAACTTAAAAATAACTATTTCTTGCAGAATCAGGCGTGGATCACGAAGAGTCCTCTTTTTCAACCGAGCCCGAAATGCATGACGAACATGGTAACGGTGAAATATTTGATAATGTTATAGTCGAGAAATTAACGCTAATGATTCAAGTTGTTGAATAGGAAGTTAGCTTCATGTGTATTTCGAGAAATGAATTGTTGTAGTTTGATGATATCCCTTTTTTTTATTTAAGGATTGGAATCAAGTCCGTTTCATAGCTCACTGGGCTCTCCCCAAGCTGCCGAGGAGGTTGTGTTGGAAAGGAACCGACCTCAACCTTCATCTACTGCCCGTTTGCCGGAACCTTCAACCGGAACCGCTAACAGCAATAATTGCAATATGAACTTTGGGTCCAAGATGTAGGGAATTCTTATATTTTGAATATGGAAGCACGGTCTCTTATACCAGTTATTATAACAGAATAATACTGCTGAGTATAATTTGTAACATATTAATTTTTTACAGTGTCAAAAAGTAGAAAAAAAAACCTTCGCAAAAAACGAAGACGGCAAATGAAGGCGCAGAGGCTAGACATCGAAGGACAAACCTCCGGCCGTAAGAGACGAGCCAAGAAACGGAGGAAGAATGCAAAAGGTAACAATACATTTTTGTCGAAGGTGCAAAATAGATTCCCGTAATAATTTTGATCGTTAGATTTTGTCTTCTTAATCCTTTTATCGATTGTTTGTTCAACGCTAAAAAGGTATTTTTCTCTCTATAATCGATGCATTCCATAAACATTTCATTTGAGTTCAATTGTCAACTAACGGTCCTTAAAATATATAAAGATGACAAACTTAAATTGATATCACTTTGTCGAGGATAAATGGAATCGGCCAAACTTCATCATTATATTTAGATTGAATAAATGTGTGAATCTATTTTGCATCTTCCGTATTGTTACTACAGACGTATGTTGTAAACGAAAAATGTTGACTATAATTTATTTTTTGGTCTTGTATAACGAAAGGAAAATAGTAATAATAATAAAGTAATAGAATAAATGAATAAAATACAGTCAACATTTTCACAGCAAACAAATCCAAACAAACAAAACATAACGGCGAAATATAATTAAAAACTTCCTTATATTTGTAAAAAAAAACGCAAAGAATTCGTTAAACCGTCAACAAAACAGACTAAAATAGTACAAGTTTGTATTGGGTTATTTTGTATTAAAATATTCTATTCGAACGTGTGTTGTTCTTTTGAGCGGACATGCTGTTGTCTTGTAACTGCAATGATAAAATCACTTTCCAAGATTTGAAAAAATCAACAATAAATTGCCACGTCTTCTTAAAATTTGAAAACGAATTCAAATAATTATCCTATCAACAATAAAATATCTCATCAAACGTAGAAAGCCGGTTGTTCTATTTGGGTGCAAAATTTCAAATCGATGCGTCAACTTTCATTCGAGTTATGAAGATAAAAAATACGGCAACATCTCATTAGCCAACCCGATTTTGGGTGTGTCGTATGCATGCATTATACAGCTGAGAGCACGCGTTCACCATGCTTTTAGCTTAGTGAATTGTGGGCTTAAGGTTAATGATCTTTAATAGCGGACCTCGTTTCTGGCTGTACCTACTTTATTTTTCAATCGAGCAATAGTTGACTCAACTGCAGGCATATCGATTGTAGAGCTCAAAAGAACAGCAAACAACGGGACATTGTCTTAAAAGATTAGGCGTCTGGCATCATTTATAGTACCTATCAAGAGGCGAAATAGTACAATCGAGTACTTGATGTTTGGTATCAATTATTCGCTTTACTGTCTTATTTTCAAGGTCGCAGGGGATGGGAGGAGGAAGGAGAAGACATGAAGCACAAACTATAGAAGATGGGGAGAAAATGCGTGATAAAGGAAAGGGAGGAAACAAGAAGAAACGTAAGAATAAAAAAGAGTTAGGGGAGGAGTCAACAAAGGAGGTGGCAAAGAAAGTTATCGAAAAAATGAACGTGTGTTGTTCTTTAGAGCGGACAGACTGTTATCCTGTCAGTGCAATGATAAAATGATTTTCCAAGATTTGAAGAATTAAAGAATATAAAGCGTCATGTAAATGGCCACGTCTTGTTAAAATTTCCAAAAGAATTCAAATAAGTGTTATATCATCGGATAAAAATCGCATCAAACATAGAAGGCCGGTTGCTCTACTTGGGTGCAAAATTTCAAATCGATGCCTCAACTTTCATTCGAGTTATGAAGATAAAAGTACGGCAACATCTGATTAGCCAACCCGATTTTGAGTGTGTCGTATGCATGCATTATGCAGCCGAGAGCACGCGTTCACCATGCTTTTTAGCTTAGTGAATTGTGGGCTTTTGCCTGCACTTTTCGAAGTGTGGATGCGGACGACATTCGTTGATAAATGGGTTTTAATCTGAGTTACGTATATTCTTTGTTCATGGCGCGATAGTAGGCGAAAATTTCACGAATGAATATTTGACAGCGGAATGGAACTACAAGTACAAATACAGCGACTTTTGATTAGCAAACCCGATTTTGAATGTGTCGTATGCATGCATTATGCAGCCGAGAGCACGCGTTCACCATGCTTTTTAGCTTAGTGAATTGTGGGCTTTTGCCTGCACTTTTCGAAGTGTGGATGCGGACGACATTCGTTGATAAATGGGTTTTAATCTGAGTCACGTATATTCTTTGTTCATGACGCGATAGTAGGCAAAAATTTCACGAATGAATATTTGACAGCGGAATGGAACTACAAGTACAAATACAGCGACTTTTAATTAGCCAACCCGATTTTGAGTGTGTCGTATGCATGCATTATGCAGCCGAGAGCACGCGTTCACCATGCTTTTAGCTTAGTGAACTGTAGGCTTTTGCCCACACTTTTCGAAGTGTGGATGCGGACGACATTATTCAAACGAAGGTTAAAATTTTTTATTTCACACTTCGCTTCTGGCTGTACCTATTTTATTTTTTAATCGAGTAATAGCTGACTCAACAGCAGGCATATCGATTGTAATGCTTAAAAGAACAGCAAACAACAGGAGGACAATTAGGGGAGGAGTCAGCAACGGAGGTGGCAAAGAAAGTGATGGGAAATATACAAGTGGACGGAAGAGTAGTGGAGGTGAGGAATATAGGGAAGAGTAGGGTGGGAAGGAGGAAGAGGAAACGAGAGGTCAGGACGGAGAATACAGAGGCAAAAAAGGAGTACATGAAATAGGAAGAAGTTTGAAAAGATATGGATAGAGGACGATCATATCTGGGAGGAGAAAAGAATGCAGTGGCAACTAAGGCATATAAGGAAGGAGGGGGGAAGGAAGGGCAGAAAAACCAGCATAAGCTACGGAAAGATACAAATATAGGGAAGCATGTGGTAGTAGAACGAACGAGAGGAGACACTAAGAGACTGGAGAAAAATGAAGTGGGAGGAAGAGGAAGCCAGAGAATAGGAAGTTGGAAGTGATAATACAGGAAGCGAAGGCTATATGCACCCTTGGCCAAAAGTTTGGGGAACCCTGCAATTTTTCTTTCCGGACACAAAATTGTATATCTCGGCCAAAAAAACCGGAAACCAATTTACTAAACGGGGTTTTGAAGAGAATAATGTTAGCTTCAATTTGCTTTTTAATATTATTTTTTCTATTTTTGGTACCCGGTACGTCATTTTGAAAATGGCGGTTTTTCACGATTTTCTCACTTTGCAAAGTCGTTCGTTGGACTTCGGAAAAATAGAAATCTCGCTATTTAGTGAAATGATCTTTGAGAAGGGAAGTGTTAACTTTAGTTTCGGCTGTAAAAAAAATTACAATTTTTTTTTTCGCAGAGAAATTTAGTTTTTCTTGAAACGAGGCAGGTTTCCGTAAAGCCGGCATCGTGCAGCGTATAGTGAAAACTATAGGGTTGACAATATTAGACTTTACGACTAAAAAGTGTTGTTTTGTTGTTTTGGAGTTGTTACATTTCTTTCAGAGTTTTCGGCAGATGGGGTGAGAAAGAATTTTAGCATCCCATATTTACATTTTTTTAAAATCCACCTATACCAATTCTATATTAAACATGGGATATTCGAACGTGTAATTTTGTCTATTAATAGGTTAAATGAATGCCATTATATTGGAAGAACTACCAATTTTGTTTTCCTAATATTCTTGGTTTTGTTCACTTCGCAGTTATGTTTCATGTTTACGTTATGTTTACGAACTATTTATGACATACGCTAATATTTTTTTTTCTTTTACAGCACCAAAATGTGTCATCTGTCTCTGCAATAATGTGACCCACGGATTCATTCCGTGTGGTCACAATTGTAGTTGTTTATGGTGCGCGACAACCCTGGGAGAACAGGAAGTAAAGAGATGTCCCAAATGTAGGGCGGATTTCGATCAATTTATCACTATTTATACTGAATCTGCTTAGCAAATCAAGGACTTTTTTTAAATAATAAATTACAGTTTATGAAATCCGTGATCTTGATTATTTCTAAACCTTCCCTTTCAATTTTCAATGGTATGTATCAGGTTGTATCAAGAGACTCAGTGGTCTCGAAAGAGCTTGTTCATAAGTGATTTTCGTTAAGTGTATCAAGAAATATAGTTGAGTTTCGACTGAGTTTAGAATGAGAAAATATAACATTGGCAATATGCAGAGAAACATTAGAACAATTTCGAAAATGACGTAAAATCACTTCTTAATTGAAACAAATTCTTGAAATAATTCGTTGATTTATTGAAAACAATTTTCAATTATACTACATTAATTTTAAAGTAAAATTTTGAAACTTTTAAAATTTCCATAGCCTATTATTTTGACGGTGTTCAGATTTTCGGAGGTTGGAGTTTCGGGTAACATTCTTTCGGAGTGTTGATCTTTCGTGGTATATGATAGTATGGTATAGACGTGGTGTTTTGAAGCTGTCGTTGTTATTTTGCTTGGAGCCGCCAATGCAACGACTAAGCAGCTCGTCTCTGCTCAATTCTTTGTAAATCGGAGAGATCGCTTCGAAAACGCTGCAATAAAGGTGGATGCGTAAATCTTCAGTGCCGTCTGTCACGAGTACTGCGAATTTTCTCCGTGCGGACATTTTTCATCTTTTGGTTGGTCGTCTGTCGATAATGTATGGTCTAGCGTTGCGTAGATTTAATTACGCATTTTTTCTATATAATCGGGATTACGATGTATTGCTAGACCATAATAAATCGATAACTCGTCAATTAATTTGCCAGTTAGCTTGCCTCCTCCGCCCAGGGCTTTTGTTTGTGTTTTCAAATTGCGAAGGCGAGACCCATTCGTTTTTGCACGTGGTCGATGGCCACAATTGAGCCTTTGCTCTGTAACGAATCAGAGTGCGTCGCGTGAGTTATCTAACGATAGGCCAAGCAAATTAGATTTCCAATTTCCCATTTCTATTTTATTGGAAACAATTTAGTGAAAAGAATCGTGTTTTTTTTCATATCAAACGAAAAGTATTTCAAATTGTGTTTTCAAATTGCGAAGGCGAGACCCATTCGTTTTTGCACGTGGTCGATGGCCACAATTGTAAAATTGAGCCGTTGCTCTGTAACGAATCAGAGTGCGTCGCGTGAATTATCCATCGATAGTCGAAGCACATTAGATTTCCAATTTCCCATTGCTATTTTATTTAACAATAAATTTCCCATCGCTATTTTATTAACAATTTAGTGAAAAGAATCGTGTTTTTTGTTTTTTTTTCATATCAAACGAAAAGTATTACAGCTATCGGAATAAATCCAGAAGACGAAATATAGGAAATGAAAAGACGAAGAGAATGAGCGGTGGAACGACCCGATTCGATAATTATTAAGGGAGTTATTAAAAAAAAGAAAAAAAGCGTTTTTGAAAAACGAATAACTCTGTCATTTTTATAGTGACAGCGTACAGCCTTTGTGTGAGATTAGATATTACTGCGTACTTTAAGTGTGCAAAACCTAGGCACTGTCGGATAATTAGTTTCCGCGTAATTGCGAAAATAATTTTTTTCGCAAAGTAGAAGACTTGCGCTACCAATCGTCAAACTTCGATTTTGGATAAAATGCCGAAAAGTTAGTTGAAAACGCGTGCGAACATGCGTAAAAACAGACGAGAACTCGAAAGTGGTCGAGTGGTATGGGGTAAAGCAGCTGAAGTGGTGAAGGCGTATATATAGTAACAGAAGCGCGCTCAGTGCAACTTGGACATTTTTAATAGCGATATCTCCCGTACGATTGCAGCTATTTCGACATTTTTTTCTTCATTTTAGGGCATTTCAAGCTGCGGAAAACGATTCTTCACTCGGATTTCCTCAATGTTCATTAGGAAAGACTTTTTTGGGGATTTCTTTGCTGCTCGTATTTGAATATTATATCTCTTAATAAAAATGCCGTTAAATTGGTAAAAGTGGTTCCAAATTTTATTGAAAAGGCATTTGAGGGACAATAGTGAAAGAAGTTAGACGAGGTGTATAGGTCTGTCGCTTGGGGATTTCAAGGTAAGGGTAAAATACGGATTGAAATGTACAAATTTCTGTGCACACCGGTATGAAAATACGTGCTTCAATATAGAATCAAATATGCCAATTGAGCTTGACAACGATACATTCGAAGATAACGATGAAATCGATATTTATACGGGAGGCAACAATATTGATGATGACGATTTCGCTTTAAATCCCGGTAGAAGACCAAAAAATGTAAATAGAAACTTAAGTTACCTAATCTAAGTTAATATCTATGTATATTACTAAGATAAGCGTGTAATTTACCTGTATTTATGTAATAAAAAAATACAATGTACAAATTAATAAGCTTCTTCGTTATTTATATTACATCTATTCCACAGCATCCCCAGAAATCCCGAAAAAAAATCCCCAAAAAGGCTTCCCTATAAACATTGAGGAAATTGGAGCTGGGTTCATTTCGATAGCTATAATACTTTCCTTTTTATACCAAAAAACACGATTTTTTCACTAAATTGTTTATAAAAAAATTAGCAATGGGAAATTGGAGTAGAAAACATAACTAAGCAACTAGGGGTGGTTCCATGGTGAGATCGCACGTTCAGTTATCAGATGGTACTTTTGTCACGAAATGAACATTTTAGAGCTTTTGCTTGGCCTACGAGCTGAGCACGCGCTCCGAGGCGCTGCGTCAAAATCGATAATTGAACCTTAAAATAAAAATTCGCTGGAAGACCAATTGCATATTATTTGTATGACCCCAAAGTATCTTTGAAGCCAAAAGAAAATGATTTTTCCAAATTCCTAGAGTGGTCTTATCCCTTAAAGAAAAGATTGATTTTCTGATCGTTGTAAATGTATTTCCCCCCTTAAAGAGTTTAAAAGAATGTCGTACGGGTTAGCGAAAATCGGCAAAAAAAATATGAAGCACCTCCTCCACTTCTTAGATGTTCGCTATTTCGGTGTTCGCTATTTTGGACCATCGCTCGTTTGCCTATCTAAGATCTAAACATTCGAAGTTTATATCCTCGATATATGGCTTTTTGCTATAGATGGTATTACCAATATTAGATACTCACTTCTTTCTATTTCGGAGATATGAATGTTCTAGATTGTTGGAATCTGTGTTTGTACCATTCAAACTGCAGACAATCTGAATACACGTTCTCGAATAAATGAGCCCTCGTATAAATAATCCTTTGGTGTAATAGTTATTCGATTTCTTCATCGGTCGAAGGATAAAATTTCGAATAATTTTACGTTCGTTATTTTAAGTTTACAATTCTGTAATTTCGAAATCTTTGTCGTTCAATATTTGGCCATTCAAACTTTTGACCCCCACCCAATTTCGAAATCTTTGTCGTTCTATATTTGGCCGTTCAAACTTTTGATCCCCACCCGCATAAAAGTACTACTCATGAAGATTTAGTTGCAAAAAAATCTCGACGAAGTCTTCCACTTTTTTTAGTTTTTTTTTTAAATTGGTCGGGTCGAAAATTCTCAAAAATTCAGAAAAAAATTCATAACTCGAAAAATATGAAAAGTCGGGGCCGAATCACCCCCAAGTACATGAGGGTGATTCGCATACCCCACGATACAAGGGACCGAAATTTTATTTTTGGACGTCAATGTTCCGGCCAGCCGGTGTGTGTGCGCGTGTGCGCGCGCGCGTATGTGTGTGTATGTGTGAGAGAGAGAGCGTGTGTGTGGGAGTTGAAATTAGCGTGAGATGTGATGACGCGCCGAAACAAGAGAAAATGTTAAAAGAGAACAAAAGAGGAGACAGAGAAAAAAGAAGACAAGGAGTAATGTAATATAAATTTGAACAATATTATTAATAGTTAGTTGATCCACCCACAGCTTTTATCACCGTCGTTTCAATGTAATGGCAATAAATTGTCAACGATCAACCAAAACTAGCGATAAAAAAAAATTTCCCAAAAAATCTGAAAAAATGTAACAACTCCAAAATAACAAAACAAAACTTTTCAGTTTCCAGACAAATATTGTCAACCTCATAGTTTTCACGACACGCTGCACGATACCGGCTTTACGGAAACCTGCCGTGTTTCAAGAAAAACTAAATTTCCCTGCAAAAAAAATTGCGACAAATTGTTTTACAAACGAAACTGAAGTTAACACTTCCCTTTTCGAAGATCATTCCACTAAATAGCGAGACTTCTTTTTTTTCCGAAGTCCAGCGACCGACTTTGCACGGTGCGAAAATCGTGAAAAACCGCCATTTTCAAAATGACGTACCGGGCACAAAAAAATCGAAAAAAGAAAATTGAAGCAAACTTCATTTTCTTCAAAACCCCGTTTGGTAAATTGGTTTCCGATTTTTTTTGGCCGAGATATTCAATTTTGTGCCGGGAAAGAAAAATTGCAGGGTGCCCCAAACCTTTGGCCAAGGGTATATATACCCTTCGCTTTCTTTATTATCACTTCCAACCTCTTGCTCTCTGCCTTCCTCTTCCTCCCACTTCATTCTTCTCCAGTTTCATAGTGTCTTCTCTCGTTCGTTCTACCACCAATGCCCTCTATTTATATCTTTCCGTAGCTTGCGCAGGTTTTTCTGCCCTTCATTCCCTCCGTCTTCCTTATACGCCTTAGTTGCCACTGCATTCTTGTCTCCTCCCAGATATGATCGTCCTCTATCCATATCCTCTTTTTTGAAACTTTTTCCTGATTCACGTTACTCCTTTTTGCCTCTGCCCTGACCTCTCATTCCTCCCCCTCCTGCCCGCCCTGTCCTTCCCTATATTCCTCGCCGCCACTACCCTTCCGTCCACTTGTATCTTTCCCATCACTTTCTTTGTCACCTCCTTTGCTGACTCCTCCCCTAATTGTCCTCCCATTGTTTGCTGTTCTTTTGAGCTTTACAATCGATATGCCTCCAGTTGAGTCAACTATTACTCGATTGAAAAATAAAATAGGTACAACCAGAAACGAAGTGCGCAATCAAAGATTATTAACCTTCGTTTGAATAATGTCGTCCGCATCCACACTTCGAAAAGTGCGGGCAAAAGCCCACAATTCACTAAGCTAAAAGCATGGTGAACGCGTGCTCTCGGCTGCATAATGCATGCATACGACACCCTCAAAATCGGGTTGGCTAATCAAAAATCGCTGTATTTGTACTTATAGTTCCATTCCGCTGTCAAATATTCATTCGTGAAATGTTTGCCTACTATAGCATCATGAACAAAGAATATACGTGACTCAGATTAAAACCCATTTATCAACGAATGTCGTCCGCATCCACACTTCGAAAAGTGCGGGCAAAAGCCCACAATTCACTAAGCTAAAGGCATGGTGAACGCGTGCTCTCGGCTGCATAATGCATGCATACGACATACTCAAAATCGGGTTGGCTAATCAAAAGTCGCTGTATTTGTACTTGTAGTTCCATTCCGCTGTCAAATATGCATTCGTGAAATTTTTGCCTACTATCGCGTCATGAATAAAGAATATACGTAACTCTGATTAAAACCCATTTATCAACGAATGTCGTCCGCATCCACACTTCGAAGAGTGTGGGCAAAAGCCCACAATTCACTAAGCTAAAAGCATGGTGAACGCGTGCTCTCGGCTGCACAATGCATGCATACGACACACTCAAAATCGGGTTGCCTAATCAGATGTTGCCGTACTTTTATCTTCATAACTCGACAGAAAGTTGGACATCGATTTGAAATTTTGCACCCAAGTAGAGCAACCGGCCTTCTATGTATGATGCGATTTTTATCCGATGCTATAACACTTATTTGAATTCTTTTGGAAATTTTAATAAAACGTGGCCATTTACATGCCGTTTTATATTTTTTAATTTTTCAAATCTTGGAAAATCATTTTATCATTGTAGTGAGAGGACAACAGCCTGTCCGCTCAAAAGAACAACATGCATTCATCTTTTCCATAACTTTATTTGCCACCGCCTTTCCTGACTCCTCCCCTTACTTATTTTTTATTATTACGTTTCTTCTTGTTTCCCCCCTTTCCTTGATCTCGCATTTTCTCTCCACCTTTCATAGTTTTTGCTCCATGTCTTCTCCTTCCCCCTCCCGCCCTCTGCGACCTCTAAAATAAGAAAGTAAAGCGAATAATTGAGACCGAACATCAGGTACTCGATTGTACTATTTTGCCTCTTAATAGGTTGTACTATAAATTATGTCAGACGACTAATCTTCTAAGACAATGTCCCGTTGTTTGCTGTTCTTTTGAGCTTTATAATCGATATGCCTGCAGTTGAGTCAACTATTACTCGATTAAAAAATAAAATAGGTGCAACCAGAAACGAAGTGCGCAATTAAAGATTATTAACCTTCGATTGAATAATGTCGTCCACATCCACACTTCGAAAAGTGCGGGCAAAAGCCCACAATTCACTAAGCTAAAAGCATGGTGAACGCGTGCTCTCGGCTTCATAATGCATGCATACGACACCCTCAAAATCAGGTTGGCTAATCAAAAATCGCTGTATTTGTACTTGTAGTTCCATTCCGCTGCCAAATATTCATTCGGAAATTTTCGCTGCTATTGCATCATGAACAAAGAATATACGTGACTCAGATTAAAACCCATTTATCAACGAATGTCGTCCGCATCCACACTTCGAAGAGTGTGGGCAAAAGCCCACAATTCACTAAGCTAAAAGCATGGTGAACGCATGCTCTCGGCTGCATAATGCATGCATACGACACACTCAAAATCGGGATCGCTAATCAAATGTTGCCGTATTTTTTATCTTCATAGCTCGAATGAAAGTTGAGGCATCTATTTGAAATTTTGCACCCAAGTAGAGCAACCGGCTTTCTATTTTTGATGAGATATTTAATTGTTGATAGGACAATTATTTGAATTCGTTTGCAAATTTTAAGAAGACGTGGCAATTTATTTTTGATTTTTTCAAATCTTGGAAAATGACTTTATCATTGCAGTCACAAGACAACAGCATGTCCGCTCACAAGAACAATATACGTTCGAATTGAATATCCTAATACAATATTACCCAATACAAACTAGTACTATTTTAGTCTTTTTTGTTGAAGGTTTAACGATTTCCTTGCGTTCTTTTTACAAATATAAGGAAGTTTTAAATTATATTTCGCCGTTATGTTTTGCTTGTTCGTTTTTATTTGCTGTGAAAATGTTGACTGTATTTTCTTTATTTATTCCATTATTTTATTTTTATTGCTGTATTCTTTTCGTTATATAAGACCAAAAAATAAATTACAGTCAACATTGTTCGTTTACAACATACGTCTGTAGTAACAATACGGAAGATGCAAAATAGGTTCACACATTTATTTAATCTAAATATAATGATGAAGTTTGGCCAAGTCCATTTATCCCCGACAAAGTGACATCAATTTAAGTTTGTCATCTTTATATATTTTAAGGACCGTTAGTTGTTAATTGAACTCATAAAATGAAATTGTATGAAATGCATCGATTATAGAGAGAAAAAATACCTTTTTAGCGTTGAAGAAACAATCGATAAAAGGATTAAGAAGACAAAATCTAACGAAGAAAATGATTACGGGAATCTATTTTGCACCTTCGACAAACATGTATTGTTACCTTGTGCGTTCTTCTTCCTCTTCTTGGCTCGTCTCTTATGGCCGTAGGGTTGTCCTTCGACGTCTAGCATCTGCTTAATCTTACGAAGGTTTTTTTTCGACTTTTGGACACTGTAAAAAAAATAATATATTACAAATTATACTCAGCAGTCTTATTCTCTTATATTCTGTTATAATAACTGGTATAAGAGACCGTGCGATTTCCTTCCATATTCAAAATATAAAAATTCCCTACATCTTGCATCCGAAGTGAATCTTGTAATTATTACCGTTATCGGTTCCTATTGAAGCCTCCGGCAGACTGGCAGGAGGTGAAGGTGGAGGTGGATGCGTGTCCAACAAAAGCTCCTCAGCAGCTTGGGGAGAGGCGGCGAGGTGTTGAACGGACTTGCTTCCAATGCTTAAAAAAAAGGGCTATCATCAAACTGCAACAATACACTTGTCGAAATGCACACGAAGCTAACTTCCTATTCAACGACTTGAATCATTAGCATTAATTTCTACACTATAATATTATCAAATATTTCACCGTTACCATGTTCGTCATGCGTTTCGGGCTCGGTTGAAAACGATGACTCGGCGTGATCCACGCCTGATTCTGCAAGGAAAGAGATATTTTTGAGTTCATTCATAAACCACAATTTACGCAATTGTTCATAATTGTTACCATCTTTACCCTATGTGCTTTATTATATTTAATAGGGTGTACCGAAAATAATCGATTTTTTTCGAGTTCTAAATTATGTTCCGATATCTAAAATAATTTCGGTGTTCCCGCCGTTACAATTTTCCACAAAATGAACATAGGAAAATAAATACGTCAGTAGATATTGCTTCATATCGCCTGAAAAAAATCTCACGAATATCCAATCAACATACTTTCGAACAAAAATGAAATTCCCTAGAATAAAGTCTTACAGCCAAATATCTCAGATGAAATTAAATCGCTATAGCTGTTCGAAAATAAACCAGTATAAAAAATAGCAATATGTATAGTCTGTTTAATGAAAACATGCTTCAAGAAAATTTGCTACGAAAAAAGAAAGGAAAATTCAAATATTCAGTTTGTGAGCTAAACTTAGTTTGAGAAAATCTTGAAACAACTTCTTTTTCTTCATTTGATTCCAAAGCTCTAATTCCAAAAACAATTGTTCACCAAAAAATAACATCGTTACATGGCTCGCGTGATGCGATTCTTTTTGTAGCCACTCGCAATGTTATCTACATTATTGGGCATTCTCTCCCAGCACACAAAGAGAGTACTTGCGAAATAAAGTTCAGAGGAAGTTACTTAAGTTAAACAAAAAGGACAAACGGATAACGGAAGAGAATAAAGTCATCTAAGTTGTGTTATAAGTTAGCCATACAGTTAAATCTATGTATTTACAATGAAAGCTCATCCATTTGAACTTACTAAAAAATTGCTGCAAGCATTGTTACATTCCAATTAGGAAGTACATCGATGAAACATTGATTAAACTGCGTCGTTAACCCATAACTTTACTCAGTTGGCTTTATCTCTCTGTATGTTGGGAAAGAATACACAATGATATAGTCAATATTGCGAGTTACTACAAGCAAAAACACATCACACGAACCATGTGTCGAATTTTTTTTTTTTTTTATAAATCATTGTTTCTGGAAATTGAGCTTTGAAATCAAATGAAGAAAAAAAAGTTTTTTCAAGATTTTCTCAAACCAAGTTTAGCTCACAAACTGAATGTTTTATTTCTTTCTTCTTAGCAAATTTTCTTGATGCTTTTATACAATGAACGATACATTTTATTATTTTTCATACAGGTTTATTTTCGAACAGCTGTAACGATTTAACGGTTCATCTGAGATATTTGGCTGTAGAACGTTTTTGTAGAGAATTTCATTTCCTTCAAAAACATGTTAATGTCATATTCGTGGGATCTACAAAGACATATATTTTCCTATGATCATCTTATAGAAAATGACAACGGCGGGATGACCAAAAGAATTTAATTTAGAGCTCTCCTTCTGGGTGATTCATTTTTTTCACATAATAACGATTGTACCCTTTGGAACTCGAAAAAAATATCGATTTAAAAAAAAATACAGCCTGATGTTTAATTATATTTTAATTTACCTTGACGGAATACTGGTTCACCTTCTTCGTCGATCTTTCTGCGCATCTCATCATAATCCGAATCCGGATCATGAAAAAATCGATATACATATGTACATATATACTTTTTAGAAATACGAGATGATTCTTGGGTCGAACAAAAAATTTATATCGCTATTTACGAAATGATTTTTATTAGTATTTTCATAACGTCTTATACTGCGATTTACGTCCATGTAATCCATATATTTTGCTCTTGGAGTACCTGGGGTTATTTGTTCTTTATTTTGCAATTTGTGGACAATTAAAATTTTTGTTTCTATTGAAACGTCCTCCTCGAAAAGTGCGATAACTGATAATTCTGGTGATAAATGCTATAAATGGTTCATAAATGTATTGATTGCCGCGGTAGCAAAATTATTATTAATTGCACTTTTCATTATATTGTCGCACTTTTCGACAATGATGTTTTAATAGAAACAAAACTAAAACTTGCAAAGGAATTGATGATTTTTCAATACAAACAAAATAAAAAGTTGCAAAAGAAAGAAATCTGTGTGTGTGTGTGTGTGTGTGTGTGTGTGTGTGTGTGTGTGTGTGTGTGTGTGTGTGTCTACTTCACACGTGCCGGAAGTGACTACGTAGTTGCACTAAACTGACGTAACAAATTATTTTAGTAGGTGAATCGGCCGAACAAGGTAAGGTGGCGGGGAAGAGGGAGTGAATCAATGAATCGGGCTAGCAAGAAAGTAGGAATTAACACGCATGTAGATATTAAATCAGTTTTATTAGTATAATTATTCAATCAGTCTTATTTGTATGTGGAAAACTGGCAGACATTTTTAATGTCTTCTTGTTCTAGACTGTATTGACCACACTCATTTATATTAATTTAAATGATTACAACATTGTTTTTAATTATGCATTTTAAAAATGGTTATTTCTATTGTTATTTTTTAAATTGTTAATATTATCATCATTATTATTTTTGTTGTTTTTTTCGCGAAGGCCTCCGCAGGCCTCCGTAGGATGATACTTACAGTCGCTGTATGGCTCGGATTTTTTCTTTCGTTTTTTGTAATCGTGTTTATTTTTGTAGAAATTGCGTGATTTTTAATTATTTTTTTCATCGTTTTTATAGTTAAAAAAATGTTATTATTTTAATAGTCAATAATTTCATTATTATGATTATTTTTTTTTGTTTTTTTTCTTCCGAAGGCTTCTACAGGGCCTCCGAACGCCGAAGGCCGCCGCAGGTTTCCGCAGCAACAAAAATAGAAATTGTTTTTTTAATTGTTTTTAAAAATTGTTGTTATTTTTTAAAGTTGGTATTTTATATGGTAATATTCTCATAATTATTATTTTTGTTGCTTTTTTCTGACGGTTTCTGCAGGGCCTCCGAAAGCCTCCGAACGCCTTCAAAAGCTACTGCGGAGATCTTTGAAAGCCCTGCGGAGGAAGCCCTCCGGAAGCCCTGCGGAGGCTTTGGAATTAAAAAATAATATAATTTTTTTGTATTTAAAAAAATGTTTACTGTAATTGTTGTTTAAAGATGTTGCTATTGTTATTTTTAAACATTGTTATTACTTCAATTGTTAATATTTTCATCATTATTATTTTTGGGGCCTTTTTACGGAGGCTTCCGCAGGGTCTCCGGAGAATAGTCCAGTTGAAAGTGGCCAAAGTCGAAAATTTTTGCGACCCCTTAGTGAAACATGTATTTTTATGTTAATCGACCCGGAGAATCCGAATTTCTAGGAATTTTAACTGTTAACAGTGAAGAAAAGGGTGAAAAACCGAAAAATATGCATTATTTTGAGAACGAGGAGGAAATCGAAAAAAAAGTGTCGAACAGAATTTGTAGAATGGAAGATTTTACCTCGTAGGTGTGTACGATTTTTTTTCTCTATCTCCAATAGTTTCGCGGTAAAATTTAAAAAATCAATTCACACCACTATTATGAACGCGCGACTGACGAAATCGAGGACATTGATGACCACTGGTACCTAATCGCACCTTACCCTCGCCGGAACCCTGCACGTGTTTCAGTCGAAGGTCCCCGAAGCGCGGTCGGGTATCTTCGGCAGCCTAGTATATACAGCTAAGCTGTCGGATTGTGAAAACTCTGCTATCGGCTATATTTCCTTTCTCGCACGAAATATATCGGGACTATATATGTTTTTCGCCTGAGAGCTCTCCGGCTCGCCGGTGCGGACTGGACCAGGAAATAAGTGACAGGCATTCTCGAAATTACGTTGTATACGAATTTGTTAATTATATATATATGTATAAATAAAACATAAATATTCCAAAAAACTTTCTTTAATTTATGATAAGGGATAAAAATTAAGGTAAATATTCACAAGTGGGGCTCCAACCCTAACCGGCTCCAAAAAAAATTTCACGTGTTCAGGGCTATTCTGCAGTATGAAAATATGCTTTTTACGATGGGGGAGGGGTATTTTATTAAGAAAAAAAAATATTGCCGGAAAATATTCGATTTTTGGAATACGTTTTCTGTATGCTTACTCTAATTTGACTTGTACCAAAATGAACCCAAACAAACCCAAACCCATGTCATTTGACAATATTTCCAAACCCCTTTTCTAGCTGGAGCTCCGCTTGTAAATATTTACCGAAAATTAATATGCATATGAGGCATTCACGCCATTTCACCTAGCCCGTGACCCCAACCATGTTTGATTTACCTGATTTTTTTTTTGAAAAATTGTACCCCATGAAAGGTATACTCAGACCAATTTTTATATTTTTATCTCTTCTCTTTTAGGTGTTATATTTTTCCAAAAATGTCGATTTTGGAAGTTTTGTAAACGTTTAAACGCTGATAACTGCTGAACTAATTGAAATATCGACATATCTCGGTATATATTTTTCTTCATTTTAAATTATACTTTCGTTAAAAAAATATGAAAAATCATCAATTATCAATGTCAAGGTTTTTTGCTTTTAAAGCATATTTACAGCTTTTAAACTATATTTTTGTAAAAATGATTAACTTCATTTTCTTTCAAAGTAGTCCCTAAAGTACAGTGACCCTCTCCGTCGTTTTTAAGACTAGTCTTATCGTGAGCCCACTTTTCCTTCTATTTTTTTTGAATGGATTATATTTTTTTTAGAAGATTTTATAATTTTAATCCTCAATAATGTTATTAATGATCTTGTGATTTCCAATTCGGCTTCGGTTGGCCTGAAACGTTTTCTTTTTAATTTGTGCTCAATTAAACGGAAAAAATGTTTTTCTATTCAAAATGATGTTGAATAAAAAATCTTTTGCAAGTAATTTTGAATAAAGAATCTTTTTCAAAAATAATTTCGAATGCAAAATATTTAAAAAAAAATTATTTTGAATAAAAATTTTTCAAACAAACCCAAAAAATTGAGATTTTCGTTAAACTCAGCACAGATAAAAAGTAAACCGTTTCTCGCCTGTCGAAGCCGAATTGGAAATCACAAGATCATTAATAGCAAGTGGGGATTAAAATGATAAAAATCTTCTCAAAAAATATAATTTATACGAAAAAAATTGATGGAAAATGGGCTTTTTTCATATTTTCATATTTTTAACGCAATTATGCTTTAAAATGAAGAAAAATATATACTGACATTTGTCGACATTTCAATTAGTTCAGGAGTCAAACCGAGAACGGTTTATTTTTAATTTGTGCTGGATTGAACGAAAAAAATTATTTTGAAAGAAAAAATAATCTTTTTTCCTTAAATACAAATTTTGGAAATGATTTGGAAAAAATATTATTGAAATTCAGCATAATTGAAAAATAAACCTTTTCAGGCCTGTCGAAGCCGAATTGGAAATCACAATACCATTAATAGCGTTATTGGAGATTATAATGATAAAAATATTATATCTTCAAAAAATATGATGAATTCGAAAAAGATAAAAGGAAAAATAGGCCACAATGAGACTAGTCTTAAAAAACATAGAAAGGGTCACTCTATTTTGGAGAATTAAAACAAAATAGAAAAAGGAATCATCTTTTACGAAAGTAGTTATCTCTTTCGAAGCAAAAAAAAACGTGGACATTGATCATCGATAATTCTTCCGTATTTTCTAACAAAAGTATGCTTTAAAATTTGAAAAAAAAAATGTATATTGACATTTGTCAATATCTCTTTTAGTTCAGGAGTTATCAACGTTTAAACGTTTTCAAAACTTCCGACATCGACATTTTTTGGAAAATTATAACACCTAAGAGAGAAGAGATAAAAATAAAAAAATGGTGTGGATATTCCTTTCATGGGGTACAATTTTACAACAAAAATAAAATAGGAAAATTAAAAATGGTCGGGGTTAGGGCTCAGTGAAATGGCGTGGAATGCCTCATATACATTGTACTAGACCTGCATTTGATTTGCCGTTGAGCTTGAATAATTTATATGAATTGAATGAATTTCGTACTTTTTTATATAATGAACTGAATAATTATGTACACATTAATCAATTCAAATTTGAACAAATTAAAATTTTACCAACAATTTAAGTCCATTCAAACCACTGTTCAAAGACTTAACAAGGGAACACCAACTATGGATCACGGGTTCAGCGCAGGTTTGTCTGGATTAATAGCACCACTAGAGTAGGATGATCAACGGATACCGAGTTATCGCGACATGGAAATATAAGCCGAAAAAATGCAATCGAAGAATATGACGCAACGTCCGTACTACGTCCGTTATATAATAATATCGAAGAGTCCGATAGCTCCGGGACAGAGTGCCCAACTACCACCCGAACAGCGCGTGTTCGATCCTTATCCTCGGCTGTATTTTTATTTTTAAATTAATAGAACTTTTAATCATCATGCACAATATATAAATTTAATTCGAATATTATAATAGTACAAATCGCTTTGATTGATTAACGCTCTGCTTTGATACGAAATACACCACGCCACGCCAACAAAATGCTCTATTCCGGTTCTTTTTATTTCAGTGCACGAAATATTAGCAGGTAACGAATTTGTTATTTTCTATGCCCTGCCTAACATAACCCCGTCGAAGACACCCGATTGGTCCCGCGGACTGTCGAGCGGGGTTGCTGGTTGATGCGCCGCGTCGGCGAGAGGGGAAGCCGCTGACGCACCTCTGAGCAACCGAAAATACTCGATGGAACGTCGGGGACCACCGAACGAAGCGTGGTAGCGGTCGTGCGCGAGAGGGGCGGAAGTACTAGCATGCTCATACCTTTCGATTTCGTCACGTCCGTGTGCCTCGCACATTGATAGTTTGGTGTGAATTTGTTTTTCAATTTTACGGCTAAGCTATTGAAGATAGAGAAGAAATATCGTACACATCTACGAGGTAAAATCTTCCATTCTACAACTTTTGTTCGAAACTTTTTTGCGATTTCCTCCTCGTTCTCGAAATAATGCATATTTTTCGGTTTTTAACCCTTTGTTTTTTAGTTATTAACTAAAAAAGTATTTAGTTATTAGCTAGAAGTTAATTTTAGCTATTAACATTGTTAATAGCTGAAATTCCTAGAAATTCTGATTCCCCGGGTCGATTAACATAAGAGTACATATTTTACTAAGCGGTCGCAAAAATTTTCGACTTTGGCCATTTTTGACTAGATTAAGAAGCCCCATAGTCCTCCACAGCACATTGAAAAAAAAAATTGTTCTTTGATTGCGATTTTTTCAAATGGATAATTTAATGTAATATTCAGAACCCATACCTTCATTTCATGTAAAATTTGTTGATGTCTCATCCGTTCCGCGGTCATCAGTCATGGTTAACCACACTTTTGATTTTCTCAATGTCTTTCATTTGTACCATACAATAAACCACTACTGCTTTTTTCCACACAATACACATAAACTTATAAAGTAGTTATAAATAGTAAGTAGTAAAATCTTTAAAGTGTAGAGGCACAATGTATATAAAATATATATAAAATTGAGAGACACGGAATGCTGAATTCGACACGGGGCACGTCGACGCAGAATGAACCCACACATAGCTGCGGACTGAAAGATACAAGGGATAGATCGGCGCGCATGCGCACAGGTGACCTATACGTACTAATACACGTATACCCGGTTATACTAGGGGTCTCTCTCTCTCTCTCTCTCTCTCTCTCTCTCCTCTTAAATCTCTTAAATCTCTTAAATGACAAAAGGACGTAGCTCTCGCGAGACGCACTAAAATCAAATAATAAATTTTCAAGACGTCCATTTGCTTTCATTAAGTAGTTCATCAAAAAATGAACTTACAATGAAGCTGTGGCCCTACGAATTTCTGTTGCATTGAATCGAGAATCGTTGCTTAGAAACTTTGTCAGTATGAAAATATAAACGGCCGGCAAATTACTGGCATTTTCCTTGCTAAACCCGCTTTCACACATCCTTGTACGAAAATCGTAGTAACGTTAGCCTGTTTATGAGCTTTTTAGATGTTTTCGTATCGTGTATTTCGTAATCTCACCGAGAGCCAAATTTGTTTATACTCTCGCGTAAGCCATATAATATATAATTATGTACCTTACAACATCATACACAAGCGCGAGCGCCAATCGCGTAGCGTTTCGGGTTAGCGGCGACGATTTGAATTTTTCGGGTGCCAAAAACCATGGATATTATCTTTGGAAGTATAAAAAAACCTTTCGCCATTCTGTTTGTTTTTTATTATGAAAGCACGATTCCAGAAACACAAATTGAGCCCTTTTATTTTTCAACAACCCAATACTCGTTTTACACGAGGAGTTCGTATACAGACTATAACGTTGTGACGTCACAGCGCGCTCGGTTAACTTCAGATACGTTCGGAGCGTTTTCGCCTAGCTGAATAAAATCAAAGTTGTAAAGTGCTATATCTTTCTTCATTGTTAAATAAAAAAATAATAAAAACAACAGCATTTCGTTATTAAAAGCGCACATGATCCATGAAAACATAAAATTAAAAAAAAATCATTTAATAACCTAATTGTCGAATTTTACTTACATTTACAAACTCAAATAATGAATTACCCAACATCTTTCTTAACTGATAGCACTTAACTGACACTTCCAGTTTCATTTTATGTAGTTAACATATAACAGTTTAAGAGATTAAACGTTCAATATAGAATCATTTATGAAAACTAAAATAAAGCGATAAATACGCGAGCGATTTAGGGATCGTGTTAGCCAAATATTCAAAGTAGTGACAAAGAAATAATGGTAGAGGGAGCGCAAAAGAGTTATAAACGACGAAAGGAAATATTTGATTATATAAACTGTATACAACGATTCTTAGCGTATGTAACAATAATTATTACAACAAACATTGATTATGTCGCTTACGACTTTTGTGCTCTGATCGCTTAATCTATCATGTTATTATCGAATAGAAATTTGTCAAAATACGGACGGCACGGAATAGTATCATCAGTTGCTCAATTAATTCAATCAAAGATTTCAACTGGTCTTTACATTTGGTATTTTGATAATTTATCATCCACTTACCTAATTAAATCGTCTCCCATCTCACAAATTAACACTATAGCGCCAAATTCCAACGGTAGTTGGATATTCTATGAAAAACATGAAGTGTATAATCAGTATGAGAACCTGAGTGTATAATAACTCAATAGCTTCCGAAGTGATCCTGCTAGAAAGGAAGAATCGGAATGGTGTATTATTTCCAAATACAATTTCTCGACAATTTAGGACATTTGTATTGTGACCGCAAAATCGAGGGAGCTGGGGGAAAAGGACCGAGAGAGTCACAAAACTCCCCTCCTCCCGTCCCGACAATTTATATAGGGCGCCAGCCGAAAATCGGCTTGTCGGGATGAGAAAAGGGAACGCAGTGTCCGGCCAAACTGCAGCCTCGTGGATAAGGTAGAGGGGATGGGTCAGGTGTCAATCACGTGCGGCAAGAAAAATCTATCGTCAGGGAATTTATTTTACATGTCGTTAATAATTCCCCTCCTTCGCAAGGAACGCCGGGACCAAAATCGTAAAACAAAATATGTACAATACGCGCGAAATGTCGCGAGACAATTACTCTCGCGCGCGCACACACACACACCAATTCCGACCGGGGCCTACACACACACACAATAAACGTCGAGCTCGTTTCGGCCTCTCCTCTCTCCCCTACCGGCCACACTAATATTATAAAACCGGGCCCCCGCTAATCGGTTACCCGGCCGAGCGTTAAAATAAAGACAGAAATATCCCGGAAAATTACCCCGGTCGTTACTTACGTGGACGTCGATACTCAGCAACCTCTCCCCCACGACGAAGCCGGGATAAATCCCCGCACTGGGGAAAGGGGCACCCGGTAGATACAGTTAAGGTAGACGGGAGTCCGCACGGGTTCGAACCCGCGACCCGATGATAAACGGGAGGCTGATTCTCCGTGAAGAAGTCCCGACCTAAGGGCGATCTCTCCCCCTTTCCCCTTGCACAAGCCTCGCCGCAGGCCAAGGGATCACCCAAGACGACACGTCCCGATTTCAACAGGCACACATTCACTCGCACTTTCTACAGACTAATCGAGCCGAAGCTCGTCGCAAAACGGGATTGAGCTTCCCGCGCGCAACCACGACGTAATTTCCCGACAATACGCGCTAGCTACGTATGAAGTACGCGAAAATTACAGAAACGCGACAGAGGCCGTGGCCACGAAAAAGATACCCGAGATCGAGGATCGACCACACGGTCAGAGATCTACGTGTTTTGCTACAACGGGCATCGCTGAGCTCACCGGGGAAAACAGCTGGCCGTTTTTGCGTTGGTCGTCCCACGTCCTTCCGGCTCGGTACCTCGCGAGAAGCTGTCCGGCAAGCCGGCCGGCGTGCGAGACGCGTACCCCTGCCCCTCCCCGCTCCTCACCTTTATCTCTAGCTTCGCGCGAGAGGGCAGTCTCGTACCGTTTGTTTCGGGAGTTCGCCTACGATTCTAGCGCGAATTTCGAATTTCGTAACTCCCGGAACGAAAGGATAAAATCCGCGCGCTAGCTCTCACGAATCTCGGGTCTTGGCGGGAACAATAACCGCAACCCTTTTTATCCTCCGTGTTACACGGGCTGAGAGAAACCTCGCAGGGGGGGGGGGACGAAAAGTCTGCGCGTGGATCCGGCCCCGATAAATTATTTTCTCCGGATAATGTGGGAGTCGCGAACGTTGGAATTTTCGCATGAACCTTGGCCGCTCCGATCGTTCAGCCGCTTAAGGGCCTCCTACGTTTTCCCGATCTTCAGCCCAGGGTGAACGTTCTACTTCGCCGTCACCGCTGCCTCGGATGTTTCCTTTCTTGACGGCGCGTCCTTCCTCCCGCGGGAGAAACCTCGACATCGGGTTTACATTACATAATAAAAATAAAGAGAAATACAGACGGAATTAGTAAATAATATACAGCTATTCAGGACCCTACGGAATCGTGTCGTGGCGGCGATGGTGGCCCCGAGCCGGAGGACGCCCTCGCCGGGCATACCAAGGGGCCCGGCGAGCCAGCGGAGTGTTACCAAAAAAAAACACGTTACAACACCCCCTCCCCAGACATCGGCCGCCCCGGCCGAGATCTCAGCCCTGCCAGGCTATTCCGTCAATCGCGCCACGCGGCGACGACCTCCATCACGCCTGATTCCGTAGTGCCCTCTCATGTCATCATTATGGTCAAGTAAAATAAAAATAGGGAAGTTCATATCGGCTACACACCCGATTCGCGTCGTCGAAGTTCACGGGAGTCTCATCCGCCATACCACGACCATACCCACGGGAACTCCATACCTCCAGGATGACGAAGGGAGAGGGAGAACCAAGGGTTTCACCAACCATTCCTTCCGGTTTTTATGTTATATCATTTTTTATTTTAGGCTCGTACCTCACAGCCTCCTTACAAAATACGAAGAAAAGAGGGAAGCGGGGGAACCCAAACGTAGTACATAAGAAAAGGAATACAAATAACACAACAACAAAAAATTGACGGAAACGGGAGGCCTAGTTTCCGGCCCCTTTTTTGTTTTCCGGTACCTTGATATCGTGGCTAATTTCGCAGCCACGTATTGCGTTGATGAGGAGAGAACACGCAATTCCCTAAGGACGACGTCACCCACCTTGTAGGATATGACGTTACGGTGTTTATTGTAACGTTCCGATCGTCCCCGATACGCCTTTTCGAGGTCGTAACGGACCCTTTCGCGGAATTCCTCCACCTGTCGCAAGTGGGTCGGCCTGTTGGACGGATCCCCTGGATCCGCCAACTGTAAACGGCCAACATCTGGGATTTCTCGACTCGCCGCCTCGGGTGGGGTGGTGCCCCCTGACCCGCAACTCGTAAGGGGCGGCGGGTGGTTGACCCAAGGTCCCTGAGATTCCGCCCAGGGAATCACCATATAACCTCCCGGTACGGAACCGGAGAGCGCCCCCGAATCGGCCTCGATTGGAATCGTCACCGACCCCGAGGGTCTCGCATATCCCGAGGGCGAATGACCGGGCGCCGGATAACTCGATGTGGCCTCCCGGCCGACGGGCGGGAAAGTCACACTCGACCCTCGGCGGGTAGTGACGATGGGATCCTCCAGGGTTCGGCTCATCTGAACCTCGGATATCCGATCAGGCAGAGGAACTTCCATCCTTCCCGTATCTGCGAATGGCGGTACCACTCGATCCCGAAATCTGGTAAAACCGGTATCGTCCAATTCGGGACTAAAGGGACGGCGAAGAACGTAATCTAACCGCTCGAATAACTCATCGCGGGTTCCTGTAATGGGCAACCCGCACCTCTCAAGCTCGCAGCGTAATCGGTCCGTCGTAAGACGTTCCCTGCGCGGGAGATCGACCTGTTCCCCGGTCGCGTCCATATCCACGGGACTAACGAGCGACCTAGTTGTTAATAGCAAAGCGGCAGCAAAAAGCGGTGGGTCGCTACTCAACCCGCGGGGTACGAGCTTCTCTTAAGCGGATCGTGTGCAGGGCGGTAGAAAAATAAACGAGAATAACAATAAGGGGACGAGAAATGGAGAAGCAGTAAGCCTGCCGCGAAATTGCACACAAAAAAAAACAAAACAATCCAAAAACAAAGAAAAAGAGAAGGAAAAGAAAATTAATTAAATAAATAAATAATAACAATAATAAAAAAGAAATCAAAGAAAATAAAATAGAATTTGTGCCAACGGTAAGATCGTAAAATTTTCGAGTCAATCGCAGATACAATAAAAACGGGTGACGTCCAAAAATAAAGAGAAGAGGGGCAAAAAGGAAAAGAAAAATGAGAAAAAAAATAAAATAAAATAAAAATAAAAATAATATAATAATATAAAAGGGAACTAGGATAGAACCCAATAGAATAAAAAAAAAAGATAAACAAATAAATTGAATGTTTCAAATAAATAACAGGATTTAACGAGATAAATAAAATAAATATAATAAATAAAATGGAGTTGTAAAATAAATAACGTAAATAAAATAGATTAAATAAATAAATCAACAAGTAAAATAAAAATTTAGTAATATATCATCACCACAAAAAGAAAGCGAGAATTAACAAAAAGAGGAAAAGGAAGAAAGAAAATAAAAGAAGGAAAGAAAGAGAAAAGGAAAAGGAAAAAAAAAAAAAGCTTAATAAAATATAATAAGATCAAAAGAATCGTCACCCCAAAGACACAAAAAAAATAAATGAATAAAAAAAAAGAAAATTCCAACGAGGTATATAAAGCAACAAGCCAATGTCAAGCTTACGTGTCAGGCATATTTTCTTTCCCACTCGGGGCTCTGTACACCCTGTAGAACGGGAACGTCTCGTCGGGATTTTCGCAGTCTTCTAATTTTTGGTACACCCGCTAGACGGGAATATCGACGAATATTATCACACTCGGGATGTCGTCGAATTCTTACTCGAGTCTCGGGATCTAGAAGATGCGAACGCAAAAAAAACGTAAACACAAGGTTGACATGTAGAGCGCGAGCGTCGGGCCACTCGGCAAGAGCTCGCGCTGGACTCACCGGCCGAGCAAAAAAAACTCGGCTTAGCGACGCGAGGAACCTCGAGCACACGATACTCGAGGCCTCGAAAATATTTCGTTCGATCTCTCGCCGAAAATATATTCTTTTTTTTTTTCCTAGAGGACGGAAACAAAGAGACGACTACGATATTGACACAAAAAAAAACAGACTTATACACGAACACGATAAAGACGGTTGCGAAAGAGGCGAAATATCCGGAATAAATTCAAATTTATCTTCGTCAAGGCAAAATAAAATTTTCCGCGCGCAATGACACAGCCCCACGTTGGGCGCCAAATTTGTGACCGCAAAATCGAGGGAGCTGGGGGAAAAGGACCGAGAGAGTCACAAAACTCCCCTCCTCCCGTCCCGACAATTTATATAGGGCGCCAGCCGAAAATCGGCTTGTCGGGATGAGAAAAGGGAACGCAGTGTCCGGCCAAACTGCAGCCTCGTGGATAAGGTAGAGGGGATGGGTCAGGTGTCAATCACGTGCGGCAAGAAAAATCTATCGTCAGGGAATTTATTTTACATGTCGTTAATAATTCCCCTCCTTCGCAAGGAACGCCGGGACCAAAATCGTAAAACAAAATATGTACAATACGCGCGAAATGTCGCGAGACAATTACTCTCGCGCGCGCACACACACACACCAATTCCGACCGGGGCCTACACACACACACAATAAACGTCGAGCTCGTTTCGGCCTCTCCTCTCTCCCCTACCGGCCACACTAATATTATAAAACCGGGCCCCCGCTAATCGGTTACCCGGCCGAGCGTTAAAATAAAGACAGAAATATCCCGGAAAATTACCCCGGTCGTTACTTACGTGGACGTCGATACTCAGCAACCTCTCCCCCACGACGAAGCCGGGATAAATCCCCGCACTGGGGAAAGGGGCACCCGGTAGATACAGTTAAGGTAGACGGGAGTCCGCACGGGTTCGAACCCGCGACCCGATGATAAACGGGAGGCTGATTCTCCGTGAAGAAGTCCCGACCTAAGGGCGATCTCTCCCCCTTTCCCCTTGCACAAGCCTCGCCACAGGCCAAGGGATCACCCAAGACGACACGTCCCGATTTCAACAGGCACACATTCACTCGCACTTTCTACAGACTAATCGAGCCGAAGCTCGTCGCAAAACGGGATTGAGCTTCCCGCGCGCAACCACGACGTAATTTCCCGACAATACGCGCTAGCTACGTATGAAGTACGCGAAAATTACAGAAACGCGACAGAGGCCGTGGCCACGAAAAAGATACCCGAGATCGAGGATCGACCACACGGTCAGAGATCTACGTGTTTTGCTACAACGGGCATCGCTGAGCTCACCGGGGAAAACAGCTGGCCGTTTTTGCGTTGGTCGTCCCACGTCCTTCCGGCTCGGTACCTCGCGAGAAGCTGTCCGGCAAGCCGGCCGGCGTGCGAGACGCGTACCCCTGCCCCTCCCCGCTCCTCATCTTTATCTCTAGCTTCGCGCGAGAGGGCAGTCTCGTACCGATTGTTTCGGGAGTTCGCCTACGATTCTAGCGCGAATTTCGAATTTCGTAACTCCCGGAACGAAAGGATAAAATCCGCGCGCTAGCTCTCACGAATCTCGGGTCTTGGCGGGAACAATAACCGCAACCCTTTTATCCTCCGTGTTACACGGGCTGAGAGAAACCTCGCAGGGGGGGGGGGACGAAAAGTCTGCGCGTGGATCCGGCCCCGATAAATTATTTTCTCCGGATAATGTGGGAGTCGCGAACGTTGGAATTTTCGCATGAACCTTGGCCGCTCCGATCGTTCAGCCGCTTAAGGGCCTCCTACGTTTTCCCGATCTTCAGCCCAGGGTGAACGTTCTACTTCGCCGTCACCGCTGCCTCGGATGTTTCCTTTCTTGACGGCGCGTCCTTCCTCCCGCGGGAGAAACCTCGACATCGGGTTTACATTACATAATAAAAATAAAGAGAAATACAGACGGAATTAGTAAATAATATACAGCTATTCAGGACCCTACGGAATCGTGTCGTGGCGGCGATGGTGGCCCCGAGCCGGAGGACGCCCTCGCCGGGCATACCAAGGGGCCCGGCGAGCCAGCGGAGTGTTACCAAAAAAAAACACGTTACAGTATATACTGCCATGACAACCTTCTTTTTCTACTGTTTTTCTGATGCCTTAGGAGCATTATAATTAGTTGTTTCCTCGCACGTAGTACAGCAATCTCGTTTTATACAGTCGTATAATGTAATCAATCATTCTTCACTTTTTTAAAAATAGCAAGCCAATCGAAGTCAAAATGTCGCGCTTCGAAACAAATCTAAACAGGTATTGAAACTTTTGAAACGCTATTCCGTCGTTCTATTCGCCTATTATGAAAGTTGCATATGTCAAATACAATGTCGCTCTATCGAACGAATAAAATATCCTTCTAATTTTCGAAACACTTGCGCCGAGACGCTGCCGCGTCTTGTAATTAATAAAAGTTTTCCACGGGAGAATGGAAAATCGAAGTATTCTCCATATTTCATGGTAGATATCAGATATTAGAATAGAGTAAAGAAATCAACGATATGTGGACATAAATATTATCAGAAATTAAACAATCGGGATCAAAAAGATTTCAACCTGCTCGAAGGCTCTCGGAGGTTCGCTGCTCGACCGAGCGCTCACTGTTTACCTGTACGGCTTTCGATTTCAGTTCGTCTTTCGTTGTTCACCATGAATGCAACGTACAATTTGTACGAAATGTCCTCTATTTTAAATCATACTAAGACCCTTCAATGGCTCCGGGACGTAGGGTTGATAACAGCGATGCGGTTTTGCTCGAAGCACACATCAGTGTTCCATGCAGAGGTTCCCAGTGCACATCGGATTTGCACGCACAGCACAGTTCTGTGACATGAACACACTCTTCAAATAGTTCAGTCAAAACTGGTCAAAGTTGAACATTTTTGCGACCACTTAGTGAAACATGTATTCCTACGTTAATCGACCCGGGCAATCCGAATTTCTAGGAATTTTCACGATTAACAGTGACGAAAAGGGTTAAAAACCGAAAAATATGCATTATCTCGAGAACGAAGAGGAAATCGCAAAAAAAATCGAACAAAAGTTGTAGAATGGAGGATTTTACCTCGTAGGTGTCTACGATTATTTTCTCTATCTCCAATAGTTTAGCCGTAAATAAAAAAAAAACTAATTCACAGCAATACTATAAGCGCCCGCGTGACGAAATCGAGGAGATTAAAGACCATTGGTGCCTAACCGCCCCTTACTCTCTCGCCGGCGCACTGCACATGCTTGTATTAGGCCGACGGTCTCTGAAAGTGGAACGGGTATCTTCGGCAGCCTAGTATATATAGCTAAGCTGTCGGATTGTAAAGACTCCGCTACCGGCTATATTTCCTTTCGCACGAAATCCATCGGGACTATGTTTTTCACCTAACAGCTCTCCGGCTCTTCACCACGGACTGAACCAGAAAATGAGCGATAGGATAGGTTTTTTATTTTCCTGATCTTCAATTAACATTTTAATGAACAATAAATTACATTTATTATCTTATTAATTTTAATAATGATATCATTCTTATTTTTATCTTATACACGTATTATTCTTTCTTTACGCTTATGAACAAATACACTTAAAAACTGATCTATTTTATAAAGTTTTAATATTAACAATATAAATCATTTATTCATAACTTTATTTATCACTTCATTAAATTTATTAATGTTAAATCATTGAATTATTCAACATTTTATGTTAAAAAAAACTATTAATCTTCAAAATAAAAAATAATAATTTACTTTTAAATCTTAATAATGTTATAGCAAAGAATTAATCTTTTAAATTTACAATTTAGTACTTAAATCGGACACATTACTTCAAATTTAATAACTAATATATCTTCAAATTTGCAATAATTATTTTGTAACTAAAAATTCATTGTAAAATGATTTTTTTCTACTAATCATAATGATATTGTAATTCTTTATTTTATTTTGGGAATATTATCTGGTATAATAGGATCTTCATTAAGTTTATCAATTCGTATAGAATTCGCCAATCCTGGTTACTTAATCAATAATGATCAGTTATATAATTCCATCATAACACGTCATGCATACATTATATTTTTTTAAATAATTATACGTATTATAATTGAAGGATTTGGCATTTGAATAATTCCCTTAATATTAGCAACCCCAGATATATAATTTCCACGTATAAATTATTTGTGATTTTCACTTTTACCTCCTTCTATTAATTTATTCATTATAAGAAACCTCTTTCATTTAATTTATATCATAAAGGAATATCATTAGATATGGCAATTTTCTCTTTTAATCTCGCAGGATTATCCTCAATTATAGGAGCAATTAATTTTATTACCACAATCATAAATGTAAACAAATGTTATAATGTTATTTGTTGAATGTTATTTTTGAACAAATTATTGTATTTTCATGATATATATAAATTTTTTTTCAACAAATTATTGTGTTTTCATGATTAATATATTTTTTTTCAAGTTTTACTTGCACAGCCTTTTGGGCTTTTTACAAGGCCCCACTACTTATATGTCCACCGCTCTACACTTGTTCTTTCTCTCCATTATCACCCGCCCCACCCCCTTGAGGCCGCAGCCGACTTCCTCGTCCGTATCGTATTCACCATGCATATCTCATGTTTTCGCCAGTCATGGGCATAGAAAAACTGCCGAAAACCTATACCGATACAGTCGGTCCCAAGTTCGCCTCCCAGTCACGGAACTAGTCGCCTTTTGCCGAGAAAATGGCGAAGAAAAACATTTCGTGACGAAAGTACGCGACTGGGATTCGAACCCGCAACCGCCCGATCCGCTGGCCCGCAACGCTAACCGCCAAAACAACGCATCGGTTTTTTTTCATGATTAATATTAATCACAACAATTTTATTATTATGAGCTGTTTCTGTATTAGCTGGGGTGATCACTTTACTTTTAACAGACAGAGATTTAAATACAATTTTTAATCCATCAGGTGTAGGAGATCCAATTCTATACCAACATTTATTTTGGTTTTGGACATCCTGAAGTTTATATTTTAATTTTACCAGGATTTGGTTTCCCATATCATTTTTAACCAGAATGAAAAACAAAGAAACTTTTTGTTTTATTCGTATAATTTATGCGATATTAGCTATTCGATTTTTATTTGTAATTGGAGGATTAACTGGAGAAATTCTAGGTAATTCATCAAGTGATATTACCTTACATAATACTTATTATGTAGTAGCTCATTTTCATGATGTATTATCTCTAGGAGCTATATTTACTATTATAGGAGGTTTTATTTATCGATATCCATTAATAAACGGCCTAAGATCACATAAAAAATTATAAAAAATTCAATTGTATAGAATATTCTTCGAGTTAATTTAACTTTCTTCCCCCAACGATTTTTGGGTCTAAATGGAATACCTCGACGATATTCTGATTATCCTGATTCATATTTAACTTAAAATATTTTTTCGTTTATAGGATCTTTAATTTCAATATTAAAAATTATATATTTTATTTTTCTAACACGAGAACGAATATCACCTCAATGATAAATTCTTTTTTCAATGTATACAAATTCTTCAATTAAATGATTAAGAAGATTTTACCCCCCATTAAATCATAGATTTAATTAAATTCCTTTAATATATCATAATTAATTCACTTCAAAACAATGAAATGTCTACCTACTCAATCATTAATATACAAGATGCTAATTCACCATTTATAGAAAACTTTAAACAAATTTATGATCATTCATTAATAAAGTTGTTGCTAATTACCCTTATAATTATTGATATTATTTTTTCCTCATTAATTAATAATTTGAATAATAAGTTTATTCAATTAAATTAAAATATTGAAATTGTTTGAACATTAATTCCGATATTAATTTTAATTTATCTAGCAATTCTTTCATTAAACTTTTTATATTTAACAGATGAAATTTATATATCAACTCTAACAATTAAATCTATTGGACATCAATGTTATTCTTCTTATGAATATGCAGATTTCAATCAAATTAAATTTTACTTATTTATAATTAAAAATAATGGTATGAACATCAATAACTTCCGTTTATTAGATGTAGATAATAATTTAATTATTCCATATAAAAATCAAATTCGTATATTAATTAATTCTTCAGATGTAATCCATGCCTGAACTTTTCCATCATTAGGTGCAAAAATTGATTCTACCCCTGGCCGAAGTAATCAAACTTTAATTAATATAAATCTATCTGGATTATATCATGGACAATGTTCTGAAATGTGTGGTATAACTCATACATTTATACCTATTGCAATTGAAAGAACTAATCATGAAAATTGTATACAATGAGTTATTTCTAATCCATTTTCATTAGATGACTGAATTTAAAGTTTTGATCTCTAAAAGCAATACATAGTGATTAAAAGTACCTCTAATGAAAGAAATGAGTTGAAGTATAACATTAAAATGTCATTTTTAAGTTATTAAAATTAATATTTTTTATATTCCACAAGTATCACTATACAATTGATTAACTTTGAATATAATTTTATTTAGATTGAAAAAAATATGAATTCGTATAATAATAAAAATTAGAAAAAATGTATCTTAAAATGATAAGAAATTTATTTTCTACTTTTTATTCTAATACCAATTCAATAGTTGATTTTAATTGAATTTCTTCTATTCAAATTTTGTTATTATTCCTATATTATTTCGAATAGTTTATTCTCGATTAATTATTTTTTTAAATTTTATTTGAATAAATTGATTTGTTTTAATATAATTGAGTTCACCATTTTATTTATATTAATTTTAAGAAATAATTTTATATATTTTTTCACAGGTACCATATATTTTTACAGGTTCAAGACATTTAATTAATTTAATTGATATTTCCCTCCCATTTTGATTTGGTTTAATAGTTTTCCTTTGATAAAACAATACAAACTTTGCATTTGCGCATGTAATCCCCCAAAAGAACCCGTTTCTTTTAATACCTTTTATAGTTTTAATTTAAACTAGAAATATTATTTTTCCTTTAACTTGATAAATTCGATGAACAGCAAATATATTTGCAGGATATATACTTTTAACTTGAATAAAAGAATCAGCTATTTCATCAATAATAATTTTATGAAATATTATTTTAACACAAATTATATTATCAATATTAGAATTTAGAGTTTCTATCATTCAATCATATGTTTTTACTGTATAAAAAACTTTATACACAAAGAAACCAAATTATGTTAAAATCATTATTACACAAAATTTCTCATAACCATCCTTTCCATATAGGCGTTTCCACTAATAGAGCTTGACCTTTGAAAAAGGTACTTTTCTGTACGTCGTTTCAACGAAATACTCTATTCTCGCTCTTTTTATTTCAGTCTACGAAATATTAGCAGGTAACGGATTTGTCATTTTAAATGCCCTACCAAACCCCTTCGCAGTCACCCGATTGGTCCCGGGGACTCTCGAGCCGAGCTGTCGGTTGGCGCGCCGCGCCGGCGAGAGGTGAAGCCGCGACGTACCTCTCGGCTGCCGACGATACCCGATCGAACGTAGGGGACCCCCGAACCAAGCGCCGTAGCGGCCGTGCGAGAGCGAGAGAGAGAGGAGGTACCAGCGATGCTCATACCTCTCGATTTCGTCACGTCCGTGGCCTCGCGCGTTATTAGTATTGTTGTGAATTTGTTTTTCAATTTGACGGCTAAACTATTGGAGATAGAGAAGAAAAACATCGTATACACCTACGAGGTAAAATCTTCCATTCTATAAGTTTTGTTCGAAACTTTTTTGTGATATCCTTTTCGTTCTCGAAATATTGCATATTTTGCGGTTTTTAACCCTTTTCTTTACTGTTAATAGTAAAAATTTCTAGAAATTCGGATTGCCCGGGTCGATTAACATAGGAATATATGTTACACTAAGTGGTCGCAAAAATTTTCGACTTTGGCCGCTTTCGACGGGACTAGTGCCGACCGTGCACCCAACTGGCTGCCAGCGTCATCTGTCAGCTTCACTCTGAAGCGCAAGGAACGTATTGCTCGATCATAAGTTTTCGCTATTCGGACCGTTCGCCTTTTCGGCCTATCGCATTTTAACTGATCGACTTTTTAGCCCTTCGCTTTAATGAATTCGAAATTGTAAACGATCATAATGTTGACAATTCGATGATTTGTCGTCTCGAATTGTTTGGTGTATTTATACTGGCCGGTCGATATTATATCTCTTATTATTTTTTTAACATCTTATATTTATTTTCGCTATAAATCACTTTCGAAATATTTCTATTCACAATTTGGTATTAACTATTTTACAGACTATCGTAAGATTGATCTATCTATACTGGAACGGTTCGTTAATAATGAATTCGAACTTTCGGCCCCCCAGAATATTGATCGTTCAAACTTTTGACCCCCACCCTCGTTACCTGATATTCGAAATAAAATAAAATTCTTCTCCAGGAAACACCGAGAAGGCTTGGAAATCCGAAAACATCCGAACAATCTAAACAGAGATGGAGGATATCACGTCAATCCTATTTGGCACACCGTCCTCCCGGTTTTTTATTTGACCAGCTGATCAATTAAAACATCTGATTGGCTGGTGCAGCGATCCGGAACGATGACTGCAACTATATAAGGAATACCTGAGACACGAGAGCTTCAGTATCGGAGCTCTTAGCCCTGATGATGCAGACTGTAACGTTTGCGAAACGTCAGCACAACGCTGATCCTCAACACGGCCTCCATCCGGAAGCCACATACTCTTCGAAAAATAAAATTCTATTTATGAGTTATTCTATATTCTGCCGTTCAAAGTTTTCATCCCCACCCGGGTAAGGCAGTCACCTCATGTTCGCTATTTGGGTATTCACCAGTTCGGGTCCGCAATGGGCCAAAAAGGCTCATTCCGGATAGCGAAAGCTTGTGATCGAGAAATACGTTGCTTGCGCTTCAGAAGGAAGCTGACAGATGGCACTAGTGATCAATCATCCCATGTTCGCTATTTGTGTAATGGACATTTCGGACCATCGCTCATTCGTCTTTTTAAGGCGTTACCCCCACTTGTAGCGCAAAAAAGGCCTTTTTCATGAATTAAAAAAAAAACTACAAAACTGTTTTAATCGATCAATATACCATCTTAAAAACACATCTTGAAGAACTTTCAGTAATTTTTTTATTGAAAAATATTACATTGTTTAGTGGCAAATGGCCGTCAATGAAATAATGTTTTTATATACACGGTTTGCGGTGACCAACATTGCGGCGAAGTGGATCATCTGAAAGAAAATGCGGATGGATTTAGTCAAATATAAGTATAAACTAGTCTTTAATCGAAGGATTTTAAAAAATATTCATTTTTCACAAAATGGCGGACAGTCAAAGTTAATGGTTCGATCCTAACGAAAAAAAAAACGGCCGTTTTTTGGCTATAACACGGCCATTTTTTTTCGAAAAAAAAATCGAACGATTAAAGACTACATTTTTATGTATTAAATAAGCCTGCAAAATTTCAAGAAGATCGGTTCATTAGTGTTCTAGTAATCATGGTCACCGACTTCAGAAATGACATTTTGAGAAAAACGCGTTTAAAGTTTCAATTTCCGGTCGTTTACACAACGGATTCTTCTCTTTCAACGCTCATATCTCAGTCAATTTTGTTCGGATCGACTTGAAATTTTCAGGACATATTCTCAGATACTTATACTTCAAAAAAATGCAATAAAAAAATCGATTTTCCAAAATCGCAATTGGGGGTAACCCCTTAAGATCTACACATTTGGAGATTATAGTCTAGATATATGAATTTCGTTCGCTATTTGAGTAGATATACAGGGCCGGTTCTGGCCCAAATGTGGGCCAGGGGGGTGCGAGTAGCGGGGGCGGAGGGAGGATGTCGCGAACCTTCTCGAATGTTCTAGAAGGTTCTCGATGACCTTGGGATATATATATATATAAATATATATATATATATATAATAAACTACGCAGTTGATTTAGTGATAATGATAATAATTCATCGATGGGATGGCGTCATCAGAAGTTTTTCGAATGTTCTAGAAGGTTCTCGATGACCTTGGGAGGGGGTGTCGGGTTACATAATATGTCATCGTTCAAGATTGTGAATTTTCAGGGCCAAATTTCCGGGAATTGTTTATGTATTATATATATATATGTATATATATATAAATCTCAATATATAAAGTTTAAAAATGTGTGTGTGTGTATATATATATATATATATTTTTTTTTATTTCGAGTTTTACTTGCACAGCCTTTTCGGCTTTTTACAAGGCTCCACTTATATGTCCACCGCTCTACACTTGTTCTTTCTCTCCATCATCCCCCCTCCTCATTGCGGCCGCAGCCGACTTCCCCCTCTGTATTATATTCATCATGACATTTCTGTCATGGGTATAGGGAAACTGCGGAAAACCTATACCAATACAGCCGGTCACGAGTTCGCTTCCCAGCCTCGGAGCTAGTCGCGTTTCGTCGAGAAATAGCTCACAGGCTACAGTCATACCCATCCGACACGCACACGTACCGGTCCGTGTGCGCGACATCTGTGTACAACTGGAGCTACGTCACGCCTGTGTTTTTATTTCTCGACGAAACTACGAGACGGTGATTCGAACCCGCGACCTCCCGATGTGTTGATTTCAGAGGCAAGCACTCTAACCACTAGACCAACACATCGGTTCAATATATATATATATAAAATGAACTACGCAGTTGATTTAGTTATATAATAATAATAATAATAATAATAATAATAATAATAATAATAATAATAATAATAATGCATGGCGTAGGGAAGCTGGCGTGCCCATCGCCCGGGGGAGCGCAACTCCCCCGCAATAGCCACCGACGTGCCAGGCCAACCACCTGGCACGCCGAAAACTAGGTTCGAACACCACCTAGTCAAGCCCCCCACAACCGGTCCCTCTCGGATGGGGACCAAGGATCAGTTGGGAGGGGCACCCGGATAGGATCCACGGTAACGACCACGGCTCGAAATCGGCGCCTCGAGTGGACGGAGGAACTCAAGGAAGACCTCATCCGCTGCTGGAGGGATAGCGTACCGTCGCGGCGGGGCTACATGGCGAGGTTGCAGGCCCTGTGGAGCCAAGAGCACCCAGAGCTTGCACACCTCTCGCAACAACATCTGCGAGACCAGGCTGCCCGCTTGCGACGACAAGGCTACGATCTCTTGTTACTACCACCAGAGCTGTCCGGCAGGCGCTCTTCCGCGCGTTCCGCACGGAGCTCTGCCGGACGGCCTCAAGATCGAACCCCCCGGCAGTCGGAACCCCCCCGTTGGCGCGTCGATTTGACAGAGGACTGGGGAACAAGGAGGGAGAGAATCACTGGGAAATTTTCTCTTCAGCCTGGTTGCCTAGAAGCGGCAAATGAGTCCCTCGCGGCAGCAATCCCCGAGACCGCTGATCTCCTCAGCTTGAACTGGGCTGTGTATCGCGCTGCTGTTGAGTCGAAGCCTCAGACACGCAATGATAAGGCGGCGTTTGTGGCTAAGACTCGGCGGCGCGTCGCACAGCTCCAGAATAAGATCAATGAAGCGCGGAGGCAGGCATCCCGTGTTCAGTGTGTGTTAGACTTCATTACGGCGGGGAGGGCGTTTACCCCTAAAATCCGAAAAATCAGCTCGGAACTGAAATGCCGTCACCACACATTGAACAAAGCTATCCTTCTTATTGTGAAGGAACGCTACGTGGAGAAGGTGCGGAACCTGGGGGTTGCGAAGCAATCCCTAGAGAGGCGGCTGGGTCGGGCGTTAGACAACGCCCTCTTCCGTTCTGACCCAGGCCGCTGGTTCCAACCACCTACGCCTGCCCCCGACACAGCGCCAACAGCTGTTCAGGTGGAGCGGTTTTGGGGAAAGCTGTATAGCGAGGCGGGTCATTTTGATGAAAGCACTCCAGCTCTGGGACGGTTTGACACGTACTGCCGGCAACAGCCGAGTCAGCGTGGCGACTGTTTTCCAGTCACGCGGGGTGAGGTGGAGAAGGCGGTGAGTAGCATGAGGAACCACGCCGCTCCCGGGCCGGATGGGATTAACATCTTCTGGTGGAAGAAATTCACGTGCACCCATACCCATCTGGCCCGCATCTTCTCGTCGTTCATCGATGGGACGGTGCCAATCCCTACGTGGCTGACAGAGGGAAGAACGGTGTTAATCCCCAAAAAAGGGGATCTGTCTCATCCGGAGAACTACCGCCCGATAACGTGTCTGAATGCGCTCTGTAAGATCTTCACAAAGATTCTTTATGAGCGTGTTCTGGGCGAGATCGAGCCTGCATGGCGGGAGATACACGAACAAAGGGGATCCAAGAGGGGACTGGGAGGTTGTAAGGAGAACCTGCTGGTGGACCGCTGCATCACGCAAGACGCGGTCCAGCACAAGCGTAACCTCTCAGTCGCTTGGATAGACTACCGTAAGGCGTTCGACACTGTTAGTCACAAACTGATTATACACCTACTCGAACGCCTTTCGGTGAGTCCTTACATAGTGGGATGCATTAGGCAACTCATGCCGCTCTGGAAGACATGCTTCACAGTTAAGACTAGTGAAGGCAACGTGTCGACCGGAGTGGTGGGATATAGGAGGGGGATTATCCAGGGAGATTCTCTCAGCCCCCTCCTGTTTTGCATCTCACTATTGCCCTTGTCAATCGCCTTGCGGGCTGCACGCGGGTACGAAGCGTGGCCCCCCGGGGAGCGTGGGCGAGGGATCACCCATTTATTTTATATGGATGACCTCAAGCTATACGCTCCTGGGGAGGGGGGGCTTAAGCTCCTCTTGAACATCGTAGCGACGTACACGCGGGCGGCGGGAATGGACTTCGGATTGGACAAGTGCGCTGTTCTTCATCTCAGGAGAGGGAGAGCAGAGGGTGTCGCGGCTGATGTTCGGCTGGTGGACGGGAGCGTCTTCAAACACCTGGACGCCGGAGGGTCTTATCGGTACCTTGGCATCGATCAGCGTTCCGTACAAGACGCTGAGGGTGTCAAGGAGGCCCTCCGCAGCGAGTATAGGCGGCGTCTCAGACGGATCTGGAAATCAGATCTGTCTGGGAAAAATAAGATCACTGCCACCAATATGCTCGCTGTCCCGGTCCTGCTCTACTCCTTTGGCGTCGTCAAATGGCGCAGAGACGAGCTTAAACAGCTGGACATCGGCACACGCAAAATAATGAACATCCAGCGGAGTCTGCACCCTCGATCTTCCACCCCGCGCCTCTATATGCTGCGTCAGAGCGGCGGGCGTGGGCTCCTGGGATTGGAGTGTCTTCATGACCGCATGGTCCTCGGAATAGCAAGCGATGTAATAACGAGCTCGGACCCGCTCCTGGAGACTGTGCACCAGCATGAGCTTCATGGGGCGGGTGCTTTTCTTTATAAGGCGGCAGATCGTGCGGCAGAGACCCTCGGCTTGGAGTTCCGCCGGCGCCGGCGTGGCGCCTTGCCAATAGACTCCGTCGCTCGGTTGCCCAAGTCCCGACGTCGGCGGGCAATCAGGGCTGCCGAGCAGACTGTCCTGACTCGGCAGCACGTGGACAGACCCATGCACGGTGTGTTTTTTCACCACATCGAGGAACAGGGGCTGTCCACCCAGCTGACCTTTTCCTTCTTGCGGTCAGCTGGACTGATGTCCGAGACCGAAGGGTTTATCTGCGCCTGCCAAGACGGAGTCATCAACACCCTGGTCTATCGCAGTCGCGTTTTGGGTCAGCCTCTGCCGACCACTTTGTGTCGTGCATGCAAACAATCGCCGGAGACACTAATGCATCTACTGTCGGCCTGCCCGGTATATGCAGTCTCCGGATATATCTATCGCCATAACGCGGCCCTAAGAGTGTTGTACTATCATCTACGGCACTCTTATGGGATAGACCGGGAGCCCGTGCCGCCTTATTTACCAGGAGATATTGAGTCCGTTGTCGTGGGCGAGAGGTGCAAGATTTATTGGAACTTCTCATTCGCGACCATCGGGCCGCTTCAAGCGACTAAGCCTGATGTTGTCCTCTTCGATTTCGACGACAAGACGATATACGTCATTGAGTTCTCGGCTCCGGCCGAAGTGAACGTGTCGCGAAAGGAAGAGGAGAAACGGCTCAAGTATCAGCCTCTCCTGGCCGAGCTACGTCGTTTGCACCGAGGATTCAGGGTAACTCTCGTTGTCCTCACCATCGGCGCGCTAGGGGGGATGAAAGAGTCTTTTGTATCGGGCCTCGCTAGCATACCGGTTTGCAAACCCGGTGTCCGGTTGCTGGCGGGTCAGATGCAGAAGGCGGTCATACTTGGGTCCCTCCGTTTACTCAGGCAACACGATTGTGGACTGCGGTAGCCGCTAACCCTCTGGCTTGAGGGAGCGGCTATCGCAGAGCGATATATTGGATTTTTCGCGCGACTTTTTGACTGGGCGGCAGCCGAGGTGATGTCGGAACCCTCGAGTGCCGTCCAGCGTTATTGTTCCGGTCTAGATTAAGACCGAGCCTAACCCCCGGGGGTAGGTGAATGTTTCCCAGTGCAAACTGAGGAAGTGCGTTGCCCGGAGCAATAAAGTCTATTAAAAAAAAAAAAAAAAAAAAATAATAATAATAATAACTGTTTTCCAGTCACGCGGGGTGAGGTGGAGAAGGCGGTGAGTAGCATGAGGAACCACGCCGCTCCCGGGCCGGATGGGATTAACATCTTCTGGTGGAAGAAATTCACGTGCACCCATACCCATCTGGCCCGCATCTTCTCGTCGTTCATCGATGGGACGGTGCCAATCCCTACGTGGCTGACAGAGGGAAGAACGGTGTTAATCCCCAAAAAAGGGGATCTGTCTCATCCGGAGAACTACCGCCCGATAACGTGTCTGAATGCGCTCTGTAAGATCTTCACAAAGATTCTTTATGAGCGTGTTCTGGGCGAGATCGAGCCTGCATGGCGGGAGATACACGAACAAAGGGGATCCAAGAGGGGACTGGGAGGTTGTAAGGAGAACCTGCTGGTGGACCGCTGCATCACGCAAGACGCGGTCCAGCACAAGCGTAACCTCTCAGTCGCTTGGATAGACTACCGTAAGGCGTTCGACACTGTCAGTCACAAACTGATTATACACCTACTCGAACGCCTTTCGGTGAGTCCTTACATAGTGGGATGCATTAGGCAACTCATGCCGCTCTGGAAGACACGCTTCACAGTTTAGACTAGTGAAGGCAACGTGTCGACCGGAGTGGTGGGGTATAGGAGGGGGATTATCCAGGAAGATTCTCTCAGCCCCCTCCTGTTTTGCATCTCACTATTACCCTTGTCAATCGCCGTGCGGGCTGTACGCGGGTACGAAGCGGGGCCCCCCGGGGAGCGTGGGCGAGGGATCACCCATTTATTTTATATGGATGACCTCAAGCTATACGCTCCTGGGGAGGGGGGCTTAAGCTCCTCTTGAACATCGTAGCGACGTACACGCGGGCGGCGGGAATGGACTTCGGATTGGACAAGTGCGCTGTTCTTCATCTCAGGAGAGGGAGAGCAGAGGGTGTCGCGGCTGATGTTCGGCTGGTGGACGGGAGCGTCTTCAAACACCTGGACGCCGGAGGGTCTTATCGGTACCTTGGCATCGATCAGCGTTCCGTACAAGACGCTGAGGGTGTCAAGGAGGCCCTCCGCAGCGAGTATAGGCGGCGTCTCAGACGGATCTGGAAATCAGATCTGTCTGGGAAAAATAAGATCACTGCCACCAATATGCTCGCGGTCCCGGTCCTGCTCTACTCCTTTGGCGTCGTCAAATGGCGCAGAGACGAGCTTAAACAGCTGGACATCGGCACACGCAAAATAATGAACATCCAGCGGAGTCTGCACCCTCGATCTTCCACCCCGCGCCTCTATATGCTGCGTCAGAGCGGCGGGCGTGGGCTCCTGGGATTGGAGTGTCTTCATGACCGCATGGTCCTCGGAATAGCAAGCGATGTAATAACGAGCTCGGACCCGCTCCTGGAGATTGTGCACCAGCATGAGCTTCATGGGGCGGGTGCTTTTCTTTATAAGGCGGCAGATCGTGCGGCAGAGACCCTCGGCTTGGAGTTCCGCCGGCGCCGGCGTGGCGCCTTGCCAATAGACTCCGTCGCTCGGTTGCCCAAGTCCCGACGTCGGCGGGCAATCAGGGCTGCCGAGCAGACTGTCCTGACTCGGCAGCACGTGGACAGACCCATGCACGGTGTTTTTTCACCACATCGAGGAACAGGGGCTGTCCACCCAGCTGACCTTTTCCTTCTTGCGGTCAGCTGGACTGATGTCCGAGACCGAAGGGTTTATCTGCGCCTGCCAAGACGGAGTCATCAACACCCTGGTCTATCGCAGTCGCGTTTTGGGTCAGCCTCTGCCGACCACTTTGTGTCGTGCATGCAAACAATCGCCGGAGACACTAATGCATCTACTGTCGGCCTGCCCAGTATATGCAGTCTCCGGATATATCTATCGCCATAACGCGGCCCTAAGAGTGTTGTACTATCATCTACGGCACTCTTATGGGATAGACCGGGAGCCCGTGCCGCCTTATTTACCAGGAGATATTGAGTCCGTTGTCGTGGGCGAGAGGTGCAAGATTTATTGGAACTTCTCATTCGCGACCATCGGGCCGCTTCAAGCGATTAAGCCTGATGTTGTCCTCTTCGATTTCGATGACAAGACGATATACGTCATTGAGTTCTCGGCTCCGGCCGAAGTGAACGTGTCGCGAAAGGAAGAGGAGAAACGGCTCAAGTATCAGCCTCTCCTGGCCGAGCTACGTCGTTTGCACCGAGGATTCAGGGTAACTCTCGTTGTCCTCATCATCGGTGCGCTAGGGGGGATGAAAGAGTCTTTTGTATCGGGCCTCGCTAGCATACCGGTTTGCAAACCCGGTGTCCGGTTGCTCGCGGATCAGATGCAGAAGGCGGTCATACTTGGGTCCCTCCGTTTACTCAGGCAACACGATTGTGGACTGCGGTAGCCGCTAACCCTCTGGCTTGAGGGAGCGGCTATCGCAGAGCGATATATGGAAATTTTCGCGCGACTTTTTGACTGGACGGCAGCCGAGGTGATGTCGGAACCCTCGAGTGCCGTCCAGCGTTATTGTTCCGGTCTAGATTAAGACCGAGCCTAACCCCCGGGGGTAGGTGAATGTTTCCCAGTGCAAACTGAGGAAGTGCGTTGCCCGGAGCAATAAAGTCTATTAAATTAAAAAAATAATATATAATAATAATAATAATAATAATAATAATAATGGTGGGTGCCTCTTTGCGTGGGTAACACCCGCAAAGGGGAAATGCTACCTTCCGGCGTCCACGTCGCGCCCGCTGGAAACGTCATTGCTGCGTCAATGTCCCCCGCGACAACGCAATAACAAGGGCGGCTAACGGAAGCGCTTGCTGCGGCCGCTCATAGTGGTAAGCGACCGCTATGCACCCACTCACACACTGTATACTTACACCGCAGAGCCCCCCTGGCGGGGGAGGTAAAAGTGGCCGAGAGAGGGCCTCTTCCGGCCGCCCGGCGACCGGACGAGGCTCAGGACGGGCCGTTGCCACCTCCACCTAAAACCAGAGGGGACCTCTGACCACCGCACACTCACCATACACGTAAAAGACAGGGGGAGAGAATAAAAATATGAAAGGACATGTTACAAACAATAGACCCCAGGTGGTCACCCCGCAAGCGGGGCGGGCCACCCTGAGCTCCGACCGGGTGCAAGCCCCGGTGGCTTCAGGCCGCGGCAAGGATTCTGGGGGCCGCAAAACACGTTTTACGGAGGCGAGAGACGAGGCGAAGGGAGAGCGAGCCGACACGGACAGCAAACGGCTGGAGGCTCACAGAAGCCGAACGAGATGCAGCAGCGCGTCGAGCTACGCGAGCATCGCGAGCTACGAGAGCGCTGTCGGCGGAGGAACTGGCGAGACCAGCCAGCGAAAGAGGGCAAGTTGCCCAAACAATATGGGGCCCCCAACCCCAAGACCGACGGACGGACGAACGGGACAGATGACGGCGTTGGCCACATCTGTCCGGACAGCTGAGGCCCGGATCCGGGCGCAGATGCGGCGGATCCGGGAGTGCTTGGTGGTGATGGAGGCGAAAACGCGCGTCCAGCGCAACATCAGCACCGTCATAACAACGAACATGGCCTTAATCAGGGAGGCTGTGGACGAGGCCGGGCATGAATGTGACAGAATGTTTGTGCTCGGGACTGTCGAGGGTGCGAGTGGCGGAGACAGACTGGCGACGCCACAGACTACGCCACGGACGAAACGGAAGCGGGTGACTACGGGCTCAAGCCCGGACCTTACGCCGGCCAAAAGGCCGACAGAGGGACCCGAGCCCACTACGTGGGCAAAGGTAGTCACCAAAAGACAAAAAAGAAAGCCGACAGACGTACAGGACCGACAAAAGACGGAAACGCCACATACCCCGACAGCGACTACGACCGCGAGAGGGGGAAGCGGGAGCCGTCCAGCCCGGAGACCCGGAGTTGGTGTGGTTCTCGTCAAACCCACGAGTGGAAAAACTTACGTGGACACATTGAGACGGATGAAAACCGTTGACTCCGGCATCGAGAAGGTGCAGGTCAACGGCTACCGACAGACAAAGGACGGGACGGTCCTGGTCCTTGTTAAAAGCGGACCCAGGGAACGACAAAACTTCCAGGACAAGCTTCGGCAAGCCATGGGAGATAACGCACAGGTACGAGACATGACGGTCAACGTACAAATTAATATACTGGACCTGGACTGCGTGACGGACAAGGAGGAAGTGATGGAGTCACTCCGCCAGGCGACGAACGACACGAGTGACCCGAAGGTTCATATCTACGGGCCAAACAGACAAGAACAGTGTATGGCTGTGTGTGAGGTTGAGGAGGGCGCCGCAAACGCCCTGCTCAAGAAAGGGCGACTGAAAATTGGGTGGACGAACTGCCGCGTCAGGCCTAGGACGACCGTGCCAAGGTGCTACCGATGCCTTGGGTACGGGCACACTAGGACTAACTGCAACGGAACGGACAGGGCACGGAGTTGCTACAAATGTGGCAAGACGAACCACGTCGGCAAGGACTGCAAAGACAGACCGACGTGTTTCCTGTGCGCCGAGGCGGGGCACGAGAGCACCGCACATGTCCCGGGTTCCGAGGCGTGTGCGATCTTTAGAGCCGCGCTGAAGGAGTGCAGGAAAAAGACGAAGACTTGTCGGTCCTACAGGGAAACATGCACAGATGCGAGGAGGCACATTTGCTGCTACCTCAGATCGCGACGGAGCATGACGCTGACGTACTCATACTTAGCGAACAGTACAGGGACTGGACGATTCCGACGTGGTTCCAAAACGGTGCGGGTACCTCGGCCATCTGGGTCAGGGGTTCGGGAATGCGCGTGCTCGACAGCGGGGCGGGCGACGACTACGTCTGGGTGAGGGTGGGCGGCCTGATGTACGTCAGCGTCTACCTGACCCCAAACTGCTCCGCTGGAGAGTTCGTGGACAAGACGGACAGACTGGAGGACGCGCTGAGGGAGCTGCCTGGCGATTTAATTGTCGCGGGCGACCTCAACGCGAGAGCGATCGAGTGGGGCATGACCCGGACGGACAGACGCGGACACTTGCTGCTAGAGATGGCAGCAAGACTCAACCTGACGGTTGCAAATACGGGAAACGTACCAACGTACGTAAGACCGGGGGTGGGCTCCTCGATACCGGACGTGACGTTAATCTCGGACAGTATCGTCCCACTGATGAGGCGGTGGGCGGTGATCGATGACTACACAGCCAGCGATCATCGGTACATCGTCTTTGAGGTGGCAGGACCCACAATGACGCGACGCAATGGATTGGTGCGTGCACCACGGTGGAACATACAGAAACTGGACGGTGACAGGTTCTCGAGGGGGTTGCTGGAAGCAGCCGCTCCCTCAGTGAGCATGTCTGACGAACTGACTGGACGCACGAGGACTGAACGACTCGTGAACGAAACACTGAAACTGACGAGACGGCTCTGCAAGGCGTCAATGCCATTCATGAGCACCCAACACGACAGACGAGCGACGTACTGGTGGACAGAGGACATCGCCGAACTGCGGAGAGACTGCATTCGGGCCAAACGGCGGATGTACCGGGCTCGGGAAAGGAACAGGCCAAATGCGGCCGCTCTTACGACAGAGTACAAGACCGCACGGAAGACGCTGACGAACGCCATAAAACTGAGCAAAAAGCGGTGCTGGAGACAGCTTTGCGAGGAGGTGGACCGAAACCCCTGGGGTCTGGGATACAAAATTGTGACCCAGAGACTGAGGATTCGAGGCCTACCGGAACTCCATGACGCAACGACCATGGGACAGATCGTCGACGGTCTCTTCCCGGCTCACCCGATGAGGGAGGAGCCGGCGCACACCGACGACAGATTAGACGTCCCCGTCTTCACCGAGGAAGAGCTTATCAAAGCTACGACCTCTCTGAAGGCGAGGAAAGCACCGGGACCGGATGGCATACCCGGGGAGGTCCTGCGGCTGATGGCTCGCCTGAGGCCTGGGATCCTCCTCGAGATGTACAACGAATGCCTAAGGACAGGGACGTTTAGCACGCGCTGGAAGACGGCCAAACTGGTTCTCTTTAGCAAAGGAAAGGGAGAGCCGTACATGCCGTCCTCCTACAGACCGCTCAGTTTACTGGACACAACGAGTAAAGTTTTCGAACTTTTACTGAGACCGCGACTGACAGACGCGATAAGAGCGGCTGGGGGCTTGTCCGTGAACCAGCACGGCTTCCGCAAGGGACGCTCGACGATAGGGGCAATCCGCGAGGTCATCGACACCGTCAGGAGGACGGACGAGGCCTGTCACGCGGCAAGGCCCATAGTGTTACTGGTGACTTTAGACGTGAGAAACGCCTTCAACTCGGCTAGGTGGGTGGACATCTAGGGGGCGCTGGAAGGCGCCCTCCGGGTTCCTCCCTACCTTCGCCGGGTATTGAGGGATTATCTCAACGACAGACGGATAACGTACGAGACGGCGGACGGACCGGTGACTAGACGGATCACCGCGGGTGTAGCGCAGGGATCAATCCTGGGACCGGACCTTTGGAACGCGACGTACGATAGCCTGCTGAGGCTGGAGATGCCGCAAACCGCATCGCTCGTCGCTTACGCCGACGACGTGGCGGCGGTGATTGTGGAGCGCCGCGCGGATCTGGCCCAGTTGACACTTAATCAAGTCATGAGGCGCGTAGACCGATGGATGACGGAGCACGGACTGACCCTTGCACTGGACAAGACGGAGCTCCTCATGCTCACGAGACGACGAATTCCGACCCTCATTCCGATGAGTGTCGGAACAGTACGCACGGAAACCAGAGGGGAGGCCAAGTATCTGGGGGTGACCCTGGACACAAAGCTGACCTTCTGGCCACACATAAAACGGACGGCCGAGAAGGCGGCGGCGAGGGTCACCTCGCTCAGCCGCCTGATGGCAAATACGCACGGACCGAGACCGTCGATACGACGGCTACTAATGACGACGGCCCACTCGATTCTCCTGTATGGCGCAGAGGTCTGGGCGGACGCGCTGGCCATAAAGAAATACAGGAAGGCTATGACGTATGTACAAAGACAGGGGGCACTAAGGATAGCGTGCGCCTACAGGACCGTCTCGGCAGAGGCGATCCTGGTAGTGGCGGGCGTGATTCCCATAGACCTACTGGCCACAGAACGGAAACGCATTTACGAACGCGACGAAAGGACTGAAAGGCTTGACGCGGCAAAGTGCGAAAGAGAAAAGACCATGACGGACTGGCACGCACGCTGGACGGCTGAGACGAGTGGACGATGGACACGACGACTGGTAACCAACCTAAGACTGTGGACCGAACGGGGGGCGGGGGAGGTAAATTTTTACCTGACCCAGTTCCTAACGGGCCACGGATACTTTCGAGGTTATCTACATAACATGAAACGAGTACGGACGCCGAACTGTAAATACTGCGGACACATACGGGACGACGCAGAACACACGTTTTTTGCGTGCGACAGATGGACGACACGGAAACAACAACTGGAACAGAGGACCGGACGCATCACGCCTGACAACATAGTTGGGCTGATGTTACGAGACGAAGACCAATGGACAGCCGTCGCCACTTTCATCGAGGCAGTGCTGAGATGTAAGAAAGATGATGGATGTCTGGAGTATGAATGAGGTGACGGATACGTAATTGGGGTACACGGTAACGAACGAAACGAGACGGACGATGGACAGGGCCCGCGGGGGTGAGGTTATACTAACGTGTTGCCACCCCGCGGGTAGACAGTGGAGGGGGATTGTTTAGTCGGTATATCACCATTCCGACATACGAGATCACCGGCATGTGTGGGAGTCCGACACACGAGAGGGTCCTTGGACTCTCTTACGGTGCGTAATTTGCATTTTAACCCCCGCCTTAAAAAAAAATAATAATAATAATAATGTTGTCTGTATTAATAATGTAAGCCTGATGTTGTCCTCTTCGATTTCGACGACAAGACGATATACGTCATTGAGTTCTCGGCTCGGGCCGAAGTGAACGTGTCGCGAAAGGAAGAGGAGAAACGGCTCAAGTATCAGCCTCTCCTGGCCGAGCTACGTCGTTTGCACCGAGGATTCAGGGTAACTCTCGTTGTCCTCATCATCGGCGCGCTAGGGGGGATGAAAGAGTCTTTTGTATCGGGCCTCGCTAGCATACCGGTTTGCAAACCCGGTGTCCGGTTGCTGGCGGGTCAGATGCAGAAGGCGGTCATACTTGGGTCCCTCCGTTTACTCAGGCAACACGATTGTGGACTGCGGTAGCCGCTAACCCTCTGGCTTGAGGGAGCGGCTATCGCAGAGCGATATATCGGATTTTGCGCGACTTTTTGACTGGGCGGCAGCCGAGGTGATGTCGGAACCCTCGAGTGCCGTCCAGCGTTATTGTTCCGGTCTAGATTAAGACCGAGCCTAACCCCCGGGGGTAGGTGAATGTTTCCCAGTGCAAACTGAGGAAGTGCGTTGCCCGGAGCAATAAAGTCTATTAATTTAAAAAAAAACTGTTGACTTAATTGCGGGGTAATATGAGTGTGTTCTCGAACCTTCTAGAAGATTCAGTTATAGTCTACTGTAGTGGATAATAAATGATGGCCTTCAATCATAACTCCATCGTCAAGGGGAGATGTTCTAGAATGTTCGCAAATTCTAGAGAGTGGGGGTTAGGCATATAAAGGGCTGACTTCTGCGATGCTCCATCAGTTGTCTTGGCGTAATCGCTGAATGCAAGATCATAAAGCGGAAAAATTGAAGGCGAGAATTGAATTATTTCTGGAAGACATTAGCGAAAAATTCATTCAACTGAAAAGTGACATCGATAGTCTGTTCAAAAGGCCCTCTCGTCTGAATATCCGGCAACAGCAACAACAACAATAAGAGCATCGACTCGTTGGAGTCATCATGAACGAGCTAACTCCGGACGAGATGCGGCAGTTGTGCTGTCTTCCACCATACATATGCGATTACGACGATGCTGTGGTTAAGCATTTTGGAGATGTTGCGCCAGAGGCTGTCTACGACTTGATCAACGATATACTGGAATTTTAAGAGAACTTGAAGAAAGTACGACGAGAGTGCAATGAAGACATTTGTGCACAGTGTAAATGTTTGCATGAATCAATTAACATTATTGATAAAGATGTGCAGAGTCTACATCATGACGTCGATGAACTGAACACAAAATTGTTCCAAGTGAAAAGTAAAATAGAGAGCAATACGCTTTCAGAGGACGAAGCGGTTAATGATGTGATAGATCATACTCGAAATGTGCATAACATCGTGGAGAATGTGAAAGAGTTTATGGAGATAATACGCGATGTAAAGAAATAAATATTGTTTTCACCAGAATTCTTTTATTCGCATAAAAATCTTACATCTACAAAAACCATTCATTTTTTACATCAATTTCTTAACATTACCACTGATCGGATTATATTCAACGATCCGATCATGTAAAATCACGCAGTATGCGGATGTTTGGGGTGGGAAAGGTTTTTCCGATTCAAATTCCAAACGCATATCCACTGGTCCTGACTTGAGGAACTCGTTTTGTTTCGAACAAGCGATAACTATGAGGGGTACGTATCTTATAAAATCGACTTTGCTCAACAATGGTTCGGACTCTTTGCCATAATAAGACGCTTGAAAATTTGTATACATATCGTACAGCAGAGCATATTGATTGTGATTAATGCCGAGATTCAAATTACCATAAGGATAACATTGAGAGATCAAAAACAGCTTAACATCGCGAATATTACAATGATTAAAATGACTCGCATTTTTATTTGCATTATTCTTTCTCGCAGTCTGAAATCCTAGAATGACATAGCGAGGTTTTTCAAGTTGCGTCGATGTTTTCACGACCCAGACGTATTTCGAGGTGGCCGGCAATAATGGATACTCGTACAGTTCCCATGTACGAAAACTCATGGCGATGGATGGATCTTTGGTAATGTAATTCAGCAGCTGAACTTTTCGTTGATCCGATACTCGGATATAGGGTATCATCCATTCCATTTTTCAGCAACCCCATCTGCGATCTATACAATGGCATTCACTTCGTTGTTCGATCTCGTAAGAATCAGCTCGTGTTTAGCATTGATGATAATTCGATTGTAATCCTCGGCGAATCCGAGAATTAAATTGAGCGGCATCAAAAGGTCAAAATATCTGCTGTTATCCGTCAATGTTGTAGTATCATTGTCAAGCCAGCCAGCATTTTCCATCAGAGTCTTTTGCCCAGGACTCTGCGATACGTAATTTTTCATGAGTGTCGCGAGACCAGGGTTTTTGCTACGATCGATCTCAATAGCGTTTAGCTCGTAACGTATTTCTTCAAACAAATGGCAGATGGCATTATTAAAGAGTCGTGTATGTTCGACCGGAGTTCCATCTATTTTCGTTAATTTTCCAAGTACGTGCAATGAGCTTTTACTCGGTAGCAAGCACAAGTCTTGATGTTGAACGGAAATGCGAATTACATCGTTGTTATTGAAAGTTGCCGACGCGAACGGTAGATGCGCATGAGTCTCGTAGTGGGCGATAGACTCATCAAAGATAATTAGTTTTTGTATAGTCAGGATTTCTTCCATGGTACGAAGCAAGCAATTACAATACAGCAGCAGATCCACTTTTTCCCCTCAGTTTCAAGCCCAAATTCTTCAAAAACTGAATGTTTTGGTGTGTCAGCTTCTTGAGAGCTGCTCGACGATTGACTGCTTTCACCTTGAGAGCTGCTCGACGACTGATTGCGTTCGGACATATTGATTCGCTCTTATAGCTTCGTCCAACTTTCGCATGAAACACAATTCCCATTACGCCGATTTAATGTGTAATCTTATCGTTATAATTTCTCCACGGAAATTCACCGAGTCACCGTCTTGATCGACAAGTTTGAGCTGAAGATGATCTATTGACTGTGCGGCAATCGGACGGTAAACGATGTGAGAAGGTACTTCAATGATCTTATATCCTGGTGGAACAACGGGGAAAAATTCATGGATGGTGTGTACTCGTTGTTCATTGATATAAGCACCCGTGGTAATGTTGCACTCGACTCGCAGAGAATTGATTTTGAGAATGGCTACGGGTAATTCGGACTTGTGCGTGATATTGGCTTCCAGTTTGAGTGCTGTGAATCCCAACAGTCGACCGATGGAATCCTCAGGCATGAAATTGATCTGCTGATTGCACTCGATTTCGCTGGACAGAGTATTGTTGTTTGGTCTCAGGTTGATGGCGATATTTTTGCTAGACAGTGTAGTCTGTAAATAGTGCTCGATATCCTCAATTTCATAGCTCCCGGTCGGTATGGTGACAATTTCCTGCCCCACATAGAATTTATTGTTGCCCACATCGATGTTCGGTATGGAGTTGAACGTGAGCAATTTGACGAGTCCGAGGGTATAATGTTTGGATGGTGATAGTTCGATAGGGGGAAAGTAGTGAGCTTCCAAAGTAGAGCTCACCCCCGAGAGTGTCAATGTGAAAGAGTCACTCATGGTAGTTAACGTTCAACTGATGCTTCATGATACATGGATATCTTTTTATAGATATCCACATAGAAATTTTAAGCACAAGTGACCACATATGACAGTACCATAGTCCTGATATTTTTCATCATTGTATCTGATAGTGCTACCAGTACCGAAATATTTCAGCATATCTTGAGGTGGTTGAAGATTACCAAAGCTGTCAAAGTACATGACGTCATCGTTGATTTTTTTTCTATGCAACCCAATGTGTGCCTGGACCATCCTTATCGTCGAGATTCACAATAGCCGATTCGCAATTTCGCGGTCCACTCGTGGACAATTCGTTTCTCATGAAAACTCCACGAAAATGAGGAATTTTCATGGCTTTTGCATACTTCATTAGATCGAAATCAGTGAGTGCTCGGTGTGGTAGCTTTATGTGTTTTTTGGCGAGTAGGGGCGTAGATGAAAACCCATGCCTTTCTTGTAGGGTTTCAGGTAAAGTCCCTTACCCAACGCAATAGCCTCGATTGTCTCATTGTGTCGTTTAGTCTCGTCCAATTGACGTTTGGTGGCGCTTTCGTCGTTCACAGCTTTCGCTATACCCGCCGCACCACCAGCGAGGTGGCACTCAGCCCGGCGAGAATAGGCACGAGAAATGGCAGAAAACCGCCAATTTTCGCTGGCACCGCACAGTAGGAGAAAAGCCCAAAAACCTGGCCAAAACCTCAAATGACCTTTGATGGGAATGAAAATTGGCTTACAGGGGTTTTCAAGGTCGCTGATTACGAATCTGAAAGCCAAATTATCGTAAACAAAATGGCCGATCCAATATGGCTGACATGAATGTTAAAAAGTTGCCAGATGTCGACAAAAATTGGTATTTACGGGTTTTCAAGGTCGCTGATTACGAATCCGCAAGCCAAATTATCGTAAAAAAAATGACCGATCCAATATGGCCGACATGAACGTTAAAAAGTTACCAGATGTTGACAAAAATTGGTATATACGGGTTTTCAAGGTCGCTGATTACCAATCCGATATCTATTGTTTATAACTTGCAACAAAGAGCTTACAGCAAATTGTTATAAACAAAATGGCCGAGTATCCTGCTAAATAGATAAATTAATATATTTAAAAAAATCATCATAATAAAATAAACGTGAACAGTGTATTCTACGCAATTATTATTTTTATTTCCAAAATACATACGGAACGTTTCAAAAATAGAAAATTTTATTCTTAATCAAAATCGTAATCGGAGTCGGAGTCGGAGTCAGAATCATTATCCGAGTTTGTATCTATTACAACTCCCGGCACGGCTTCAATCTCGGTGCAAAATTCGTCTGCTGCAGCAGTCACTTTAGGAGCGATCAACATCGCTACAGCTTCCGGCGACAAACTCTTCAGCTTCTTCTGTGGTAGTCTTCTGACACTTGAAATGTACGGATCAGAAGTAACTAAGAGCCGATGAAAAACATCTTCCATAGTTTTAACCCTGGAACTTTTTCGCGCAAAATCTTCTCGATATCGTTTGATGTCTTTGTTTCGAGCTTCCTGAGCATCTTCGGATAATTGGCCGATTGGTAATAGAGCATGAGTTATTATCACTGGACCATGAATTAATAGTTTGTGCACCGAAGTAGGCATGGAGTACCAAGGGTATAATGCAACGGTCTTTCTTGCCGTTTCAATAGCATACTGTTCAAATCTTTCACAGTTTATCTCGTGGCCACACGATATAACTTGTAGGATTACGTACAAGCGTTTAATAACTTCTTCGTTGACCCCCGTTATCGCAGCGGAAACCGTCGAATTTTCAAAGAATCGCCGAGCTGTGTTGCCATCATTGCTGCTGCCGTATCCAGGCTTTGGGCGATCGATATTTAGACCCAATTGCTTCTTGAATCCTTCTTGAATGGCCCTCTTGCGTTCCTGGGTAATTTTTTTTTCTTCGGCACTTCGAGCTTGCCATTTTTTAATGCCGAGTTTGTAAGACACGTGTAAGCAATACTCGAAGCACCGTATCCACGCATGCAGCGTCGACAATCCGAACTTCAAATTTGTTTCATTGATTTCCCTTTACAATACAGTGTCGATGGCATTAAAATCTTTGCTGGTTGCTCCACACAAATAGCACCGTTGAGCAGATTTCGTCAATGATACAGCGTTGCAAACTTTACCATCTATCATGGTGAACAACAACTTGTACATTACGGAGATTTCTTTTCCATCTATTACACTTTCGAATGGACGAAGTGACTTTATTTGTTCTTCAACAATTTGGACTTCATTAAGTGTTGACTCTGTGTCTTCGCGTAGAAACAGTAGTCTAAGCGGTCTACAAAATCGTGGAGACGAGGGTCTGGGGTTCTTCCAAACAACTATTTCTTCCTTCGATTGTTGATCATAACACACGAGTTGTAACGGCACGACTGAAGTAAAGAATACATGCGCATCAGATTTGCTGTCATCACTGAACGTCTGCTTATATTCACTTTGCCCAGACCTTCCATCGCAACCCCACTTGCAAATCAAGTCCATTTTACGAACATTATCTGGAGTCAATCTTTGAATGAGTACATTTTGGACGAGTAAAATACGTTCAACTGTATGATCTAATAGTGCCTGTAGTTGGACTTCTGCACTACTCTCTGTAATCCTGATTGCATCACGTGGTGGATAACAACGCTTTTTTGCTTTCATCACTTTTTCGTAAGACGGATATAGCTTACAGTTATTTTCCTTCCCTAATCTTCTCATTCCCTGGTAAGTACTCTTGGAGAATTTATATTCAATCATAGCGGAAAGTGCAGCCTCTTCGGATAAAGTAATTTCATCCGTTGCTGAGTAAGCTTTACGATACTTGGAAGCTCTTAAAGGACTCGTCATTGTTACGTCCTTAATAACTTTTGCGGCGTCGGATTGTCCTGAAGAGCGAAGGCTCATCTGAGTAGCGTATGCTAACTCGACCGAGTTGAACGATGTACGAATATCTTGGGTCTTCCTTCGTTTAGATCTTTCACTGGACATTGTAAACTCAAGGGACGGGCGGCCGCCCGTATTACCCGGGCATGTTACTACAGTGTCTGTAGGTGCGGCAAAACATACCTGCTTGCTAAGCCATTCACCGTTATTCTTGAAAAATACACAGGATTTTCTGTGAGCTTGTTGCCACCTCGTTCTCATTTGATTGAAGAGTATCGAAAAAGTCTGTTTCGAGTCCTCAGGCACTACAACTGTACGTCCGGTGTCCTTGGAAATTTTTTCTACCATAAATTCGATCAAGGAAGCGAATTTATCGGATAAATGCTCGCTGATTATCAGAAATACTTCTTTCCTTGTCAGCACCAATTCTTTGTAACCGGATCCTGTAATAAAGACATAAAATTGTAGAAAATTGGCGTTAAAGGAAAAGATAAAATTTTCAATTAATACAAAAACTTGAACAATGTACATTATTTTACCAAATAAATAACCGCAATAATTGAAATAATTTAAAAAAAATTAGACAGAAAATATTGACATGGATTTGGTTAAAAGAAAGCTTTGCTTACTATATAATATATATATATATTCAAATATTTTATTTGAATGTTATAACATTTCATTCATATTTAAGAAATTTTTATGTGGTTGATTTTAATATGTATATATATATATGCATACGTATATATCATAATTAAATCACAGAAAATTTATATATATATATATATACACATACATATATATTAAAATAATTTATTTCAAGCGTATAACAGCCGTCTTGTCCGTTATGATGCTACTTCACCCATTCTCAGGTAGAGGCGCAGAGGCTGCTCAATAGTGCCGCGTGCACGCTCGGCTACCGCACGATGCGAAAAAAATCATAACGGACAAGACGCACGTTTTCCACAGGTAACTCTTGTAAATTTCGAAAGCTTATACATTAAACTGAAGGCCGAGACTAGGAGCTTTGCAAAATGTGACAAAATATATAACTTTTCGGACCGTTGAAAATATAAGTTTTCAAAATTATTCAATTTTATTTATGCCGAAGGCTATACTACATTTCAATCATTTATACATAAACTTTAGATTCAACCGATGTAAAAACATGTTCTACATACCTCCAGAAGTCGTATCCATGTTGCAGAATTGAAATTAAACCCGTCACTTTAAAGTTATGGGTTTTTGAAGTCAGCGTTATTTTCGTCTGTTCAGCGCGTGACACGTACACTCTTCACGAACACTAACTGCCAACTGACGCTGCGGCGCAGGTATACACTTAAAGGGCTTTCCCTTCCACAATAGAATGCAGTTACTAGTCCTCTACCTGAATGACTACTCAACTGACCCTATTTCGAAAATTAATTTTTTGGGGTTTTGGCCAGGTTTTTGGGCTTTTCTCCTACTGTGCACCGGTAGGATGCGGGGTAATTTAATTTTCCTTCTTCCACCGGCCTTTTTCACTGCGTCACGTGCACCCTTGAGGGCCGATTTGATAGGATTCACACCACCCATTGATGCTTTAGCTACATTGATAACCCGTCTCAGCGTCATCTTCGTCTTTCCGTGCTTCCGTTCCATACCGAGCTTTCTCTTCACACCCATACCGAGCTTTGTTTTGGCGTTCATTGTATTCGCTATACCCCAAGCCGCTGCTTTTTCACCAATATCAGCGTCTTTTGCAATAACTCTTTTCCAGGCTTTTTCCGCAAGCACTTGGTCCGGTTCGTGTCGTGCTTGGAGATTTTTACGATTCTTCGAGTACGCTATATCATGTTCCTTGCAAGCAGCGTCCAACGGATTAATACCACGATCACCTCGTGCAAGTCTCTTTGCCAATTTCGTGCCAGGGCCATAGTACTGATAGCCCGGTATATGTAGCTCAAAAGGGAGAGTATTGATCAAATCGTTGACAAATCCTCTGCCACGTTTCTTCATGCGAACGACCATGATCCTCGTCAAGTTTTAACTGAGGAGATTCCGTTCACGTATAGACTATTTATACTTTTTTTTCGTCGTATCGCCAACAGCACCGTATTTGCCAGAATGAACGTTCCCTGAAAATGCCTCACTTTCCCTAATTTTGTCAACCTTCTCGTCAGCGTTCTTGGATCCGCGAAAATATTGTTCTTGAGCGAATTTCTTCAAACTCTGAGTTATGGGATTTCTCGTATCGTCTCGGTTGCTCATTCTTGATGTGTGTGTATCGAAAGCAAGCTCGTTGACAACTGAGAGAGATGCCTTTATAAGCATCCTACTTATACCCTTCCTCATCAGTCGTGATCAAGATGAGGTTCAAGCCACAACCTGATAAATTGTCGGTCATGAATTTCGATGAGCTTGCACAGTGAGAGGAGAGGAAACGACGCCATGGACCTTGGTTACCAAACAGTGTGCGTGCAGTGATTTGTGGCCCTTCCAATTGTGGTAAAACCAATGCTCTTCTTACCCTCATAACCCACCCTAATGGTTTGAGGTTCGAAAATGTTGATCTGTACTCGAAATCGTTGAATCAGCCAAAGTATAAGCTCCTCAAGCGTTTACTCGAATCTGTAAAAGGTATAGGGTATTTCCCTTTCGAAGATCACGAGCAAGTAATCAAACCTGAAGACGCTCGACCAAATTCCGTGATGATTTTCGATGATGTGGCCTGTGAGAAGCAGGACAGCATGAGAGCTTTTTTTGCAAGGGTCGACATCGGGAGGTTGACACGTTCTATCTCTGTCAGACATACGCTCGTATCCCCAAACACCCAGTTCGTGATAATACCGATCTCATGGTACTTTTCCGCCAAGATGAAATGAATTTGCGGCATATCTATGACGATCATGTGAACACCGATATGTCATACGTGCAATTCAAAGATTTGTGTTCGGCATGCTGGAACGAGGGTAAATATTCTTTCGTAGTGACCGATAAGGACAGAGACCTGAATGCTGGTCGATATCGAAGAGGGTTCGATTGCTTTATAAATATACAAGCATCAGGGAGATGAGAACAGTCAGTGTGTGGCAGCTTAACCCATTAACGCCCAAGAATCGCGATTTTTTCCTTCATTTTCAAGCCAGATTTTTATTATATAAAAAAAATAATAAAAAATGAAGAGATACGTTCCCTAGTATTTTCGAGGGTGCTCTTTCAGAATCTGGGGTCAAAATCGGGTTTTGTCCATTAGGAAAAAAAATATGGCGGCTTTTAAACAAAAAAAAACAGGAAAAATCGATGAGACTTTTTTTCAACATTTTTTTTCACCTCGAAGCCTTTGAAAAGTCCGGTTTTTTTTCAACTATGGGTGCATAGAATAGTGACGACTGAACAATCAATTTTTTTAATTCGTCGTTGTCAACATTTTCACCCCGAAAATGGCGCTTTTCACCCCCTGAGTGACACGAAAAGTTTTACGCTCGGTGTCCCGAATGAAAAGTAGTTGGATTTGGACGAAAATTGGTACTCGGAGGTTTTTGAGGTCGCTGATTACGATTCTGTTCTCAAAATTGCGAAATTCAAAATGGCCGATCCAATATGGCGGACACAAATGCAAAAGTTCATCTGAATTGGATAAATCGTGGCACTCGGGGGTTTTCGAGGTGGCTGATTATGATTCTGCTCTCAGAATTCCGAAATTCAAAATGACGGATTCAATATGGCGGACACAAATGCAAAAGTTCATTTGGATTGGATAAAACATGGCACTCGGGGCCTTTCGAGGTCGCTGATTATGATTCTGCTCTCAAAAATCCGAAATTAAAAATAGCGGATCCAATATGGCGGACAGAAATGCAAAAGTTCATTTGAATTGCATAAAACGTGGCACTCGGGGGTTTTCGAGGTCGCTAATTATGATTCTGCTATCAAAATTCCGAAATTCAAAATGGCGGATCCAACATGGCGGACACAAATGCAAAAGTTCATTTGAATTGGATAAAACGTGGCGTTCGGGGGTTTTCGAGGTCGCTGATTATGATTTTGCTCTCAAAATTCCGAAATTCGAAATGGAGGATCCAATATGGGGGACACAAATGCAAAAGTTCATTTGAATTGGATAAAACGTGGCACTCGGGGGTTTTCGAGGTCGCTCATTATGATCTTGCTCTCAAAATTCCGAAATTAAAAATGGCGGATCCAATATGGCGGACAAAAATGCAAATTTCATTTGTATCGGATGGAATGTGGCACTCGGGGATTTTCGAGGTCGCTGATTATGATTCTGCTCTGAAAAATCCGAACATAAAAATGGCGGATCCAATATGGCGGAAACAAATGCAAAAGTTCATTGGAATTGGATAAAACGTGGCACTCAGGGGTTTTCGAGGTCGCTGATTATGATTCTGCCCTCAAAATTCTGAAATAAAAAATGGCGGATCCAATATGGCGGACACAAATGCAAAAGTTCATTTGAATTGGATAAAACGTGGCACTCGGGGGTTTTCGAGGTCGCTGATTATGATTCTGCTCTCAAAATTCGAAAGCCTTTGGGTATTTAAATACTTGGTATTTTCAGGTATTTAAATACCCAAAGGCTTTCGAATTTTGAGAGCAGAATCATAATCAGCGACCTCGAAAACCCCCGAGTGCCACGTTTTATCCAATTCAAATGAACTTTTGCATTTGTGTCCGCCATATTGGATCCGCCATTTTTTATTTCAGAATTTTGAGGGCAGAATCATAATCAGCGACCTCGAAAACCCCCGAATGCCACGTTTTATCCAATTCAAATGAACTTTTGCATTTGTGTCCACCATATTGAATCCCCATTTTGAATTTCGGAATTTTGAGAGCAAAATCATAATCAGCGACCTCGAAAACCCCCGAGTGCCATGTTTTATCCAATTCAAATGAACTTTTGCATTTGTGTCGGCCATATTGGATCCGCCATTGTGAATTCCGGAATTTTGAGAGTAGAATCATAATTAGCGACCTCGAAAACCCCCGAGTGCCACGTTTTATGCAATTCAAATGTACTTTTGCATTTGTGTCCGCCATATTGGATCCGCCATTTTTAATTTCGGATTTTTGAGAGCAGAATCATAATCAACGACCTCGAAAACCCCCGACAGCCATGTTTTATACAATCCAAATGAACTTTTGCATTTGTGTCCGCCATATTGAATCCGCCATTTTGAATTTCGGAATTTTGAGAGCAGAATCATAATCAGCGACCTCGAGAACCTCCGAGTGCCACGTTTTATCCAATTCAGATGAACTTTTGCATTTGTGTCCGCCATATTGGATCGGCCATTTTGAATTTCGCAATTTTGAGAACAGAATCGTAATCAGCAACCTCAAAAACCTCTGAGTACTAATTTTCGTCCAAATCCAACTACTTTTCATTCGGGACACCGAGCGTAAAATTTTTCGTGTCACTCAGGGGGTGAAAAGCGCCATTTGCTAGGTGAAAATGTTGACAACGACGAATTAAAAAAATTGCTTGTTCAGTCGTGACTATTCTATGCACCCATGGTTGAATAAAAAACTGGACTTTTCAACGGCTTCGAGGAGAAAAAAAATTTGAAAAAAAGTGTCATCGATTTTTCCTGTTTTTTTGTTTAAAAGCCGCCATATTTTTTTTCCTAATGGACAAAACCCGATTTTGACCCCAGATTCTGAAAGAGCACCCTCGAAAATACTAAGGAACGTATCTCTTCATTTTTTATGATTTTTTTTATATAATAAAAATCTGGCTTGAAAATGAAGGAAAAAATCGCGATTCTTGGGCGTTAATGGGTTAATAACCGTTTGGTACGAAACGTTTCGCGGCCGTCGTCGTCGCTGTTGTTGTTGTTGTTGTCGACGGTGTGGGAAATGCTGAGCAACGATGTTCGTATGGACAAAAGGTTCTTGACGAACACGTCGAACGATTGCCCGATCATCTCGAGGAGTTGTTATACGACTTTGACCCTGTCCCGGCCGTCGACCGTATCCACCGGTTTCTTGATAACGCGTATACGCACGAGATACAACCGATGCGCTAACGCCCAATCTTTCACCGACATCCCGATAGCTGTACCCCTCTCCGATAAGAATCACTAGCCGAGCGACTTCTGCCTCAAATAAATGCCGCCTAGGCATTTTTGAAATGCCCAAACTGGCAAAACTCAATGTCACCTCGGCAATACATTAAAAAAACGTAAATGTTTAAAAAAACTCGATAAATTTTTTGCCAAAACTTCGAGGAATTATACCGAAAACACACAACAGAGGCGCGTTTCTTTCGTAACCCTGACAACCGTCACGGAAAATATCGAGGATTACTTGCAAAAATGTTCTCAGATAGATTGGTGAATACAGCTTGGAGGTATCAACATCTATCTATCTATCTATATAAATACTATCTATCTTCTTCTATCTATCTATCTATCTATCTATCTTCTATCTATCTATATAAATAAAAAGAGAAGTCCTGACTGACTGACTGACTGACTGACTGACTGACTCATCAACGCCCAGCCCAAACCCTTGGACCTAAAAAGCTGAAATTTTGCACAAAGGTTCCCTTTATAATGTAGACAAGGAATAAGGAAGGATTTTTCGAAATTCAACCCGTAAGGGAGTTAAATTGGGGGTGAAAGTTTGTTTGGGTTTAACCCGTCAGGGGTCGAACAAACCCAAACAAACCCAAACAAACTTGACACAAATAAATTATAAACTTTGTCACTTTTATTTTTCCTAAACTACCCCCTAAGAGGGGGTTTGGGGGTATCAAAGTTTGTATGGAAGAATTTTAACGCGCGGTTCGATTAACTCGAAACTCAGTATTTATGCTTGAGAACAAAAATAAAGAATAACGTGTATCAGGGTTTTTCGGAAATCGACCCCTAACGGGTTAAAAATGGATAGTCATTTTTACATGGGAGGATTTTATCGCGGGGCTTATCTTCTTTGAAACATCTTCTTTGATCTTCTCATTTTGTCATTAAGGGGTTTAGGGGGGGGTGGTTAACGGGGATTATTTACGTAACTATTTTTTTCTAATTCTCACAGGATAGAGAATAAAGAGGATTTAATATTTTCACTTTAAAGTTGCCTTCATATTTGGCATTTAAGTAGGTAGTAGGTAGTTAGATTTAAGTAGGTAGTTAACTCCACTCTGCAACATTTCAAAGCAGAGTAATACGGCCCAAGTGCTGCGCAATTGCAAACTTATAGTTTGGGACGAAAGTACACGGTATCAAAGTTTGTATGGAAGAATTTTAACGCGCGGTTCGATTAACTCGAAACTCAGTATTTATGCTTGAGAACAAAAATAAAGAATAACGTGTATCAGGGTTTTTCGAAAATCGACCCCTAACGGGTTAAAAAGGGATAGTCATTTTTACATGGGAGGATTTTATCGCGGGGCTTATCTTCTTTAAAACATCTTCTTTGATCTTCTCATTTTGTCATTAAGGGGTTTAGGGGGGGGGTGGTTAACGGGGATTACTTACGTAACTATTTTTTTCTAATTCTCACAGGATAGAGAATAAAGAGGATTGAATATTTTCACTTTAAAGTTGCCTTCATATTTGGCATTTAAGTAGGTAGTAGGTAGTTAGATTTAAGTAGGTAGTTAACTCCACTCTGCAGCATTTCAAAGCAGAGTAATACGGCCCAAGTGCTGCGCGATTGCAAACTTATAGTTTGGGACGAAAGTACAATGGCGCATAAAGGGGGTTTTGAAGCACTAAACAGAACTCTAAAAGACATCAGAGGGAACGATGATATGATGGATGGAATCACCCTGTTGATGGATGCGTGTTGTTAGCTGGAGACTTCCGTCAGACTCTGCCGGTAGTGCCGAGGGGAACTCGAGCTGACGAAGTTAAGGCTTGCATTAAGGCGTCAAATCTTTGGCCCTTAATAACAAAACTCCACCTTAAAAAAAACATGCGAGTGCACTTGAAGGGTGATGTTTGCGCTGAACAATTCTCCGATCTCCTCCTTAAAATAGGAAACGGAGAATATACGGAAACTGAGGGCAAGATTATAATTCCATCAGATCTTGCCTCAGTTGTGTCCACCGTTGACCACCTAATAGCTCGAATTTACCCAGATGTCCAAAACCTACATAGCAAATCAATGGAGTGGCTATGCGAACGTGCGATTCTGACACCTAAGAATGATCAGGCTTCCGTGATTAATGACACTTTGTTAAAGTCGTTCGAAGGTGCAGAATACCAATACAAGTCTGTGGACACTGTAGTGCATACCGATGAAGCTGTACACTATCCTGTGGAGTTCTTAACTGCACTCAACCCACCTGGTCTACCGTCTCACAAACTTATCCTCAAAGTGGGTGCTCCAGTAATGCTACTACGAAATCTCAATCCGCCAAAGTTGTGCAATGGTACCAGGTTGCGTGTGAAAGCCTTACATGAAAACGTGGTAGAGGCCATTATACTTACTGGCTGTGCTCGAGGTGAATCGGTATATATACCGCGGATACCAATAATACCGTCGAAGTACCCATTCGAGTTTAAAAGGCTGCAGTTCCCCTTAAGGTATGTTTCGCAATGACGATTAATAAGTCTCAGGGTCAGTCACTGAAAACAGCGGGGATTGATCTTAGAGGGGACTGCTTCTCGCACGGCCAGTTTTACGTGGCTTGCTCGAGAGTGAGCTCATCTAGCAGCCTGGTTGTGTTAGTACCTGGGGGCAGAACCTCTAATGTAGTATATAAAGAGGTACTTTAAGCATAAATAAAAAATGGTCCTAACCCCCTGAGAATAACAATGTAAGTAAAAGCTTAATTTGAATTATTATGGGAACTATTTACCTTAACTTTAACTTTTTTTTTTGGTAGGATTTAAATTTCCGTTTTACAGTTGCCTTCAAATTTGGCATTCAAGTAGGTAATTTACCGTCTCGTTATGTTTTCCGTTACTATTGTAAGATTTCGGATTTGTTAACCTCCAGCAATCATATATCAATCCGCGCGCCGCACCTCGGATACTATAATAAGCAATGTGAGAAGACATTGTTTACCTAGATTAACAAATGGGGTACTTTTAATCACGGTAGTATGTTCCCGTGGGATATTTTCCGACATCCACGCGGGCGAAGCCGCGGGCAAAAGCTAGTTTAATCAATATAATAACGACGAGTTAAATTATAGTGAGCGAAGCCCGAATCGTGTCTAAAATGAGTCAGTGTTGTTTTCTGAAACGTTTTACAAATAAAAAAAATGGACATTTTTTGAATTTTTTCTCAAATTTAACAAGCAAATAGTGCGATGTTGTGGCAAAGATCCAAAATAGCTGGTCTTTTCATTTCGACGATGATTACACGATATTTGGGAACAATAAACCTGTTCCTTCAATTGTTTGGTAAACTTTGATCAATCGGTCCGGAAAAACAGTGCGACAGATCAATTCGCAAATTTACAGGGCTATTGGGGATACATCAAGCTGAAAAAAAAACCTGGCAACCCTGGACTTTCCATCAACGCTTGTAGTGTAGTGGTAGATTTACTGAAAAGCCGTAAAACGTCAGTTTCTTGTACTTTTTTCATATCAATGATAAGGGTGAAAAAAATGTTTTAAATCGATAAAGAATTTTGTAGGAAATGTATTCAAGTTTTCGAAGCTGCCCTTTAAATCTTTGTGCGATCATTGATTGCTGGGATATCGATGATCAAAAACAAAAGGATCCTTTTTATTCAAGGTCGGCTATCTCAGCAAAAAATTGACGTAGAGAGACTAATCAAAAACGACATTGAAGCTGGATAAACAAGCTAACATATCCATGGATTTAACTGGAAAAAAATTCCTAAGCTCGTGGAACCTTGAACAGAAAAAAAAATTTGGACATTTTTTTTCTCGCGCTATTTCCCATGATAGCGCAATAACCATAGCTCACAAAAACATTTTGTCGACAGATCTCATAACTAGAAACTTGCAGCTTTGAAATGCTTTTTTTTCATCTCGATACCACCATTTTTTACACAGATACAGCGCTTCAAAAAACACTTTTAAAATGCAAGAAGGTTCCTGTTCCTTTAATTTTTTTGGACTAGTGTATGAATTGTACAAACTTGAAAAGAATAGTAGAAGTTTGACTGAACAAAACTTAACGTACAGTATACAACATTAGTATGTGTACGCCGATTTTGTAATAGCACTGAATCAACCATATGGAGAATACGGCGGATGGGGTAGGATATCCCATTTGAGTCTTTCCAAATCGTTTTTGACTGGTACTGCAACATGTGGTCGAGCACTTTCGTGCAGCAAAATCACTGTCGTGTTTCTGCTCATATTCCAGACGTTTGTCCTGCAATGCTCGGCTCAAACGCATCAATTGTAGTCGGTTGTGATCTCCCGTGATAGGTCCATTCGGTTTTAGCAGCTCATAATATATTACACCTACCTGGTCCCACCGAACACAGAGCATGGGCTTTACAGTCCACGAATAATCGGCTTCGCCGTTGATGTCGATGCATGGCCGGGCTTACCCCACGATTTTTTACGCTTCGGATTATCGCAACGAATCCACTTTTCATGACCAGTTACGATTCGATGCAAAAACCCTTTCCATTTTTACCATTGGAGAAGTTGTTCGAAGGTGCAAAATTTCCTTTCCACATATATTGGCTTTGATTCGTATGACACTGAATTTCCTTGCTTTTTGGTCATTCCCATGGCGTAATGAAATTGCTTGTTGAGTCGCACCCAACACTTCAGCAAGTTCTTCTTGCGTTTGACACGCGTCTTTATTTAATGATGCCTCCATACTGTATCTTCAAACGTTCGTGGCCTTCCTTCACGTTCCTTACCATTCGTGTCGAAATCACGACTTTTGAACCGTCTAAACCAGTACTCCTAAGTTGAGATTGACAAAGCATGTTCCCCATAAATCTCACACAGCAATCGATGACCTTCAGCTGCTTTTTTCAAATGGAAGCAATAAAGTAAAGCTTCCCGCAAGTCGCGTTTCGTTGGCACAAACATCGATAACTTGGAGGTAAAAAAAACCATGTTGTTTATGCTTCGACAAAATAAGACGAACTGAAAACTAAAGCCTAATGATGGCGCTTTAATATGAAGGTAGTTAGGTTAGGGGCGGACACAAATTACGTAACCTCATTTTATGGATAAGGTTCCGAAACCTCATCCCCCCCGATCGAGCTGAAATGTTCCACAGACCTTCCTTTTAATATTTTAAGACCAATCCTAAAGGGATTTTTTGCGACTCGCAATAGTTTTCCAGCTATGGAATTTTAAAGTTATTTATTTTCACGCGCGCCGACTACATCTGCTACGTCTGCTACGTCTCCGTTCTGGTTATACCTATATATATTATCGCGCTCTCCGTTTTGTGCGTTTTTCCACCTAGTCTTCGCGGTAGCGTCCCTCCCTTCCGCCAGCCCGTGTTGCCATCGTTTTTGGAAGTCGGTGTTACGCAATTTTTTTTATTTTTAATTTTTTATGAACGATGCGTTGATCTGCAGAGAATGCGTTTATGGTGGGTGCAATCTCAGGTGGGCACTGAGCACCTCGGGTGTGCGTATGTGATCATGGGTGTGTGGAATACTGGTGTGGGCGCGGCGCACCTCGGGTGTTCGTGCGGAATGGTGGAGTGGGTGGAGCACTCGTGTGCGCGCAAAGCACCTCGGACGTGCGTATGGAATAGTGGCATGCTTGGAACACTGGGGTGGGCGTAGGGCACCTCGGATATGCGTGTGGAATAGTGGGGTGCGTGCAACGTTGGTGTGGGCGCCGGGCACCTCAGATGTGCGTGTTGAATAATGGAGTGCGTGGAACATTGGTGTGGAAGCAGGGCGCCTTGGTGTGTTCTGAGCAAAGCCGCGTTGCTGGTATCAACCCTACGTCCCAAAGCCATCGAAGGGTCCTAACATGCTCACTTAAAATAGACAACTAATTGTATATTACACACATCGCATCGTGAAGAACGAAAAACGAACCAAAACCGAAGGTGGTACAAAAAAGTGCGCGCTGGGTCAAGAAGCGAACCTAGCAAGTTTTCCAGCGGGCCTCATAACAAAGCGGGGAGCGCGATAACATATATAGGTATAGCCAGAACTGAGACGTAGCCGATATAGATATAGTCGGCGCGCGGTAAAATAATTAACATCAACATTCAATATCTCGAAAACCATTACGCGTCGCCAAAAATTCCTTTAGGGCTTGTCCTAAAATATTAAAAGAGGGGTCTCTGCAAAATGTCAGCTCGATGGGGGGGGCGGGGGGACGGAAACCCACCTCATTTTTTAAAGTATATATTTATCGTTTTTATTAAGCATTTTATTAAGTATATATTTATCGGTTTATACAAATTTTTGTGAAAAAATCTTTAAAAATAACCGAGAAATATGCCCTGATTTGACGACGAAAAAAAATTCTTTTCATTGTCCCATCGATACCTTTATGAAAGGAATCTGTAAATAAAAAGTCAAGAATTTATCGATATATATACAAATGTAGCTATCATGATGCGTAGCCGTTTTTTCATTTTAGTTTTTTCCTAGGCCCTTTTTTGTATTCAAGCAGTTAAAAAAAATAGTAATCATGCAAATTAAAAAAAATCGGCTACGTACTACTTTAGTCATGGCGATTACAAAGATGACAGCAAAACAATTGAAAATCCATTGACAAACTTTTCAGTATTCGCTGGGACAAGGTCGCAAAAACGGGTTTCGAGAAAAACGCGTTCAAAGTTTTCGTTCCCTTTTTCTTGATATGGAGTTATTTTATTTAGAATGTTGATACTTACATAAAAGTACGTAGTCCCGGGCGATATGACGGTTCTTCATCTTCATTATGTTTCACCAAATAATAAGAGCTTGCACTTCATCTATTGTGAACGATGCCACACTTGTTGGGACTGAGGGCACTAACCGGTCGCTCTACCTGTTCTCAATAAAGTGACGGTAACTGTAAATCGATTAAAACTTACTTGTACCCCTAATATGATAAGCATCCATATTCTTGCAAATGATTATGATGATGAAAATGCTCAAAATGGTGAATAGAATTACAACAGATGTATTAGTTTCATCCAAATAAATTATAAATATATTTTATAGGGTAAAAAGTAAAGCAGTTTTATACAGTTCTTAAAATCAGGCTCCTCTTTTCAGGAAACGTCAATGTTTTGGCCGCGTGTACGTTACGTGAAAGTATACTTGCTTGCAATATATCCCGCCCAGAACATGATAACTTCCAAATATAGAGGGTAAGCAGTAAATAACGATTTTGTGATCTACCCGATATGTTGGGTGAGAGGGCCCGGCCTGGTCAAACAGATAAGGCAAGCCTGGTGAGGGCCTGACACAATGTTGAGACTGTCCGGTCTTATTTCTGCACGGGTTATTGACGAAAGATGCCATATAATGTGTGCCTTTAATAAATTCGGTTGTTCCAGCATTTTTCAAAATATCCAGACTAGAAATGCTGCTACGGTACAGACTAGGAATAGATCCGGCATACAGTATCCCTCCCTACCACGGCATGGTACAGGCCGCCGGATCAGGACTTTACCGGGCGTGAAACGCTTTTTTTACATCCGGCCATGACATGGGTGCCGGATACGTAAATGATCAGTACACCTTTTCAGGCCTTGCTCCGGTTGCCGTATCTATGCCTGAATTGAAAAATAAAAAATCCAAAAATTATGAAGAAAAAAACTTCTGGTGGTATTTCTTGTTTACATATACTTTATTTATGTTCCTGTCTATATGATAATTTGATTGAAACGTATCCTGCCTCGTTAAATTCTTTACCCACCCTCGGGATCGAACCAACGTCTTCTCATTATACAGCTGAGCACGTATTTAGCCATTCTACCACTTGTATAAACTTTCGTTTTTTCTTTACCTTTATCATTCTAATTCTATTCTAAAGAATGTCAATAATTTGAATTCTTACGTTGAAGTTTGCATCGTTGCAATGCAACAATAATGATTTTTTTACAGGATTTTTTTGCCTATTTAGGCTATGAATATTACTCACACGTTTTTACATATTCTCATTAGAATTTTCCGATCGTAATTGCCAAAAAAGACTTCTGATAATGATTTTATAAAAAAATGTTTAAAAAGTTGTGCTAGTAAAACTTAATTTTAATGATTTGATTGATTGCTTTTTGATGATAAAAATAAACGAATGAAAGGTGAAGAAAAAAACGTTGCATTCTCACGATGCAAATTTAAAATTTATCATCATTTGTTCTTTGTATCTTTATTTGCCAACTATGGTTCCACTGGTCCGGTCGACATGCGACACAGATCAGGCGTGCCGAAACACGGCGTCCGCATAGTTGCCATATTACGGCGGTATACAGGCTACCGTAGATCGGCCTGTTCAAGGTGCCTTCTCGCGGGCGTACTAAGGTTCCACTCGTTCAGCGGACATCCGGCCTCTGCTTCTAGCTGTTTTTTTTCCTCGCCCATGGCACGCCATTTTCGTACGCGAAGGCGTCTCGAGTACTTTTTGCAGGACTCTTTTTCGTTCATTTCTCTTCGTTTTTTATTAGAATCTCGCCGAAATTATGCACGCAGCAATTCAGTTGTTTACTTTGATGGCCCCGAATAAGGTTCGGTGTTCACGCATATCTGTGCTCGCGGGTTGGTTGATCCAGTAAACATCCGGCGCAGAATCGGCATGCACTTCGAAGTGTATGCCTGATCTGCGCTGGATGTCGACTGGATTAGCCAACCCGGAGTACGGACGGGAGAAGGCAAGTCGATCGGGTCATGTGAGCGTCGCGTTGCGGTTCGCCTGATGCGGGCCTGATTAATGCTGACTTCTCGCATGTGTATCTGGAAACTACGGATCCGGCAAACGGGGCGCAGATCAGGCACGCACTTCGAAGTATATGCTTCGTCTAGGCCTGATATCCACTTGATCTGTGCATGCCACATATTAGACTGAGTAGGGCAAATTGTTCAGGGCCAAGTCAGGCAATCTGCCACGGCGCCCTAACATGGCCCTCCCAAGGTTACCTGATTCAGGCCTGATCAGTTTATCTTTATTACATCCGTTCTCCGGATTCACTGATGCAGTGGACATCCGGCACAGATCAGGCGGGCACTTCCACGGTATTCCGGACCGTGGAAAATACCTTGAAATCTATCTGATCAGTGATCCGGCTGCCGGAACAACATGTCTAGTCGGGATGTTTCCGTTGTAATTATCTTGACAGATAACTAAGAACTTCGAAATGCTTTTTACAGAACGAACATACGCTACTAAGAAAAGTTATACGAACAAAAAATATACGAAAATTTTGTTTATTTTTAAGTTGCGCTATCTCCGGAAAGACTTACCGCAGGACAAAATGAAAACAGCATTTAAAGCGTGAAATCTCTAGTTTTCAAGCTTTGACTCCTCCAATTTTTTATCGGTTACTTCTAATGAATCGAAAGAAAACTTGCGGTAAATATTTTAGAATTTTTCGGTGTTTTTTCCAAAAAATTTACAGGCAGGGAAATTTTTTTGTTCCACGACGCAATGAGACTTTTCTTCCCCTTTAAATTGAGCTCTGAAAGAGGTCTGTACGATGATTTGTCGGACAGTTATGAGCTACCAAAGCCAAAATGACGGGTTTACCTTTGATAATCAAAAGTATGGCCTTTACGGGAAACAAATCAATTTAGAACCATGATTAATTCGTTTCTGGGTGATAAAAAAATTGTTTTTAGAGATTTATCGGTATTTCCGATCATGTGAAGTGAGAAACTGTAGAAAAAATGTAAAAAAATAAAAAAAATAGAAAAAAATTCCTTCAGTTTGGTTTTTTGTGTTGAATAGAATTATTTAAAATTTAAAAGGTGTATTTTTATTTGTTTGTCATTTTCTCATTGAAAAATAACAATTATATTCTCTCAAAGTAAAAAAGGCCATTCCTTAGCTTTTTTGTTTCAAAATTACCCAATTCTGTTGTAAAAGTTTTAACTTTTCAAAACCCTGTTTTAAAACGTTTAAATCCCCCTGTAAATCAAATCGCCGGCTGCGCAAGCTTCGTGTGCCCACAGCCTGCGTGCAGCCTTCTCTTGGCCTGCTGTGGCCGTAACTTTTCACGCAAACTAGACAGAAGTATTTTGAACAATCATTATCTGTAGAAAAGTCTTCATTTCAACGTTTATTCTTGTTCTTGATTTTTGCTTTATTTTTTCCCGAGATTCTTTTTTACTCTCTTAGCCTGTTTTCTGCGGTCTTTCTCTCCAGTCTCATTCCTTGTCTCTTCTTTTTCTGGGGTATCGATGTATATTGTTAACTTTATCTTTTTCCTGCCCCTATTTAGCGTTTTTATATTTTTATTATTATATTTTTCTTGCATCTTCATATGCCTTTTTATAACTTTCGGACGATTTCTTAGCATCTAGAAAAAAACAAGATTTGGAAAACTTGCTTGCGTATGAAATGTTTGTTCGGGGTCAATAGAAACACGTTTCAATTGGCCGCGAACCGTTTGTTTCAACTGCCCGCATACCCTCGCTTCAAATAATTTATCAAACAATAAATAACCTAAATGTTGTAAGTAGGTGCTGACTACGATAAACTCACTAGGATATTCATAGTAATGATGACTGTAAACATCACTGAAGAAGGAACAATAGTTTTGGAGCAATACGCAAAATAATAGTAATAAAAAAACTTACTTCTTGTGTCGAAAAAGCAAAGCACCTACATAAAATGTTTCACGCTCTCGGAGCGGCGGCGTGAACTAAACGACAGATTCCAATATGCAAGGCAGTTCCTCTCGTCCTTGGGGTTCCACCGCCATCAATAACTATCTTCGAGTTATTCAACTTGTTCCACTTGACCCATGTTTCTATCGATCCCAGCGTCGCGTACTGTTTTAATTTCGAGAGCTTAAACCCACACTATAGTAATTGAGCAAAAAAGGACCGTATTTTAAAAAGTATAAGAAATACCGGGGTGGGGGCAATTTATAAAAGAAAGTAAATTTTGAAACTGAAAACAAGCGTTACGCAATGACATTTTTTACTTTTGAAGAGTATAACTGATATTTTTCAATAATAAATTTGCAAATAAACAAAATTCCACTGTTAAAAATGAGACGATTATTTTTAGATAAAACAACTAAAATGTAGAATTTATTCTGCTAATTGTCACTTAACATGGGCGAAAATACCGATAAATCTCAAAAAACAACTTTTTAACTTGAAAATTAATTAATCATGGTTAAAAACAATTATGACGTTCCTTTATTTTTTATTACCGGGTTAAAAAAATCGGTACCGCTTTGCATACTTTTTATAGATGCTATGAACTCAGAAAAAAATGCCTAAACATAATGTGGTTGCACGAAAAAAAAAGAAATAGTGAAAATTACAGTATAAACCGCATTAAAAACAGGGTGCCATATTTCATTTTACAGTAAAACAGAGTAATGTAAATCCTGTCCTACAAAAGTGACCAATTTTCCTGTACACACTGAGATTTTTACAGTTACACTGGCTTATGTACAGTTCGGTATTGTGAATATATCAGTGTTTTCAGTAAAAATATTGAACTGTAAAATTTACATGAGATCACTGATTTTTATGCTGTACGCAAACGGCAAGGGTTACAGTGTACACTGTATTGAGTACAGAGTGATTCATTAAATTGTACAGTGTGCCACAGTAGTCGATACTCTTCTTTCGACAGTTCGTGACGTAATCTGTGCACTCTGAGATTTTTACAGTTACACTGATTCATTTACAGTTTGGTATTGTGAATAAATCAGTGATTTCAGTAAAAATATTCAACTGTAACATTTAAATGCGATCACTGATTTTTATACTGCACGCAAATGAGGCACGAGGTGAGGCACGAGGCCAGGACGCAAAGGATTGCCAGTTAGTAGTGCGTAGTCGATAGGATGAGAACGTTGAAATTTGTGCGACATAATTCAAGAAATTATAAAAAAGGAGAATTATTTACAAAAAGGTACGTTCTTATGTATGTGAATGATTTTTAAATATTTTCTACACATTTTTTTTCAACTTCTTTTATGGATAAACTTTTTTTTGTATGTCTACATAAACTCTGTCGATATAACTGGCGCATTCATTGTACATAATACAGATTAACCAACTGTCAAATTAGAGGTTTTGTTAAATTTCAATTACAGTGTTCAACAGTCAACATTTACTTTTGACTACACTGTATTTTGGACTGTGTGTTCCAGTAGAAGATACAGTAGATCGGTTCGAGTCTAAAGAGGACAGTATAGGAACTGTAATAATTTACTTTGAGCACACTGTATTTTGAGCACTGTGTTTCAGTAAATACCGCTGTGCAATCGCTCGAGTCCAATGCGAACTGTGTAGCCCCTGTACTTTGTACTATTTCTTTTTTTCCGTGTGCGATGGTTATCTGCGGAGATATTGTAACTTTTGGAATTTAAAGAACAAACGCCATTTTTTACATTTTTTACATCAATATTGCGTATCGACATTTATTTTTACTAAAAATTATTTTTTTCCTCAAAGTGTATACGTTCAGCTTACCGGAATTGCCCATCAGCTTTCTGTACGATGATGAGTTCATGAGATATTGATTATCAAAGTTAAAAGCGTTATTTTGGCTGTCATAACCCGTAAGTTTGCGACAAATCATAGTACAGAACTCCTTCAGAGCTAAAATTAAAGGGGGAAAAAAACAAAAAAAAAGAGATCTGTTGCGTTGTTGATAAAAACAATTCGCTTGCCTGTGGACTTTTTTGAAAAAATCGATAAAAGAATCGACATTTTTCTTTTGGTTTATTAGTAACAAAGGGTAAAAAAAATGTCGGAGTCGAAGATCGAAAACTAGAGATTTCAAGCTTCATAATCCTCTTTTCATTTCGTCCTACGGTGATTTTTCGTGGGGATTGAGCAATTTGGAAATCACCTACAAATTTTGGATGTCTTTTTGTTCCTTTCATTTTTCGTCAGTATTGTATCCAAAATATGTAAAATATGTAGATTTTACATATTTTGCAAATATGTAAATTTAAATTTCCAAATACATTTGTTCACACATACTTCCATAGCGAACTGAAAGGCTCGTGGGGGAATAACGACACACAGCTGCTCGAGAGGAGATAAATCGTAGGACGGTTAATCGCTTGACGAGGTGCGGGAAAACTGTAGTTAAAATAGAATACAGGTAAAAAGGATCTAGGCGAGTGACCCACACGCTCCACCATCGATTTTTATGCGCTCGGAAAATTTTCGCGGCGCGTTAGAGGTACCGAATAAGCATGAGGAATACAAATGGGGCGGGACGTGCTAAACGCAGCAAACCTGTAATTAGAGCACCTCGAGTGTGAATCCAATAAAGTGGGTGTTTGTTCCTTTCGCTCTCGAACATAAATCTCCACTCTGGTTACCACGGGTTAGATGAGACCATTTTTGGCCAACCCCCCCGAAACACAGAATTTTTTTGCCTAACAAGGAACATCACTTAAGTGTCCGCCTTCAATTTTGTTGAAACTCATATATGTGATAAAGCATTCAAAACTGTTAGATACGTATTTTTTTATCGCCGGAAAAACGGTTTGAAGTGGGAAAGGACTCCTCAAAGAAAAGCGTGTCACCCATTAATTATTTTTTTCCGATGCTTCTATAGTCGATATTTCATCGCTTTATATTAAAAGAATTTTCTTTTATTCAAATCGGTGGACTGTTTGTGGGTGAAACTGCAAAACCACCCCTCGACCTGCTTTCTTTTAAGGGTGGTTTCCCCCCTTAAAACCGTTTTTCCACGGATAAAAAAAATACGCGTCTAATCGTTTTCAATGCTTTATCACATATATGAGTTTTAACAAATTGAAGGCGGAAATTTAAGTGATGTTCCTTGTAAGATTGAGCCAACTCCAGCTGAAACCACTTTGCTATTTTTAATTCTGAACCAATATCGTAAGATTTAAGAAATATATTTTTATAACGCTCTTTGAATCATTTTATATACCTGTAAAGAAAATTATGCTCACAAGGGGACAGTACGGCAGTCGGATTTTTGTAATTTTTCGTACTCATGGTACGCGAAGTTCGGAGCTCGAATATTAATATCCCAAAGCAGTTCGACGCGATATTCAGAAATTTTCGAGAAAATTGACTTTGACGTTTTCGAGCGCACTCTTATCCCACAAAGATGCAACGATATTCGAACCGGGCTCGTGGCGTACCCGGTAGCACTCGAGTCTAGTAATCGCGGGGTCGCTGGTTCGAGTCTCACTTCGAAATTTTTTTTTTTTTTTTTTTTCATTTTTTTTCTTAATTCGCATATCTCCGTCATTTAAATATCCCGATAAATTTTTGTTGTATATAATCACATATTATTATATATAATTAATATAATATATCTATATATGTTTATATATGGACAAAATCCATATATAGTTATTTATGTACAAAATTCATTATAGTTATACATAATTATATATTTTCTCATATATGATCATATATTATTTATATATAACAATAGGTGATTATTTATAAAAAAAATAAAAAAATAATCCCGGGATAAAAATCATAAAATCTATGCTAATTCACATATATGTAATTATAATTGTCAATGATAAATGCAAGTCTTATTTTTGATTATCTCTTGCTTGAAATTGCGAATAGGCAACGTAAAAATGTCCAGTAATAATGTTTACACAAACTCCCTTGTAGATTAATAGGAATATAAATAGAAGAATAAATGTTGAAATATGTGAATATAACGCTTGCTTTGGCAACCGTCGATATTGTGAATAATAGTTCTCCGTACATCGTTTGCCTTTGTCCTGATCAACTATCTGCGAAGCGGGCACAGCTGCTTGTGCACAAAAGATTTCTGGGAATTTCAGATCGGGTGGAAGGGATACGGCGTCTTCCGCAAGGAATGCCTGTTTGAAGTAGCATTCGACCGTTGGTTTTCGGAGCAGCAAGTACTGTTTTTCGGCGTGGTGCACGATTTTGTAGAATATTCGATAAAAAAAGATCAAAATGTCGGGCGTGGGAGACGACGAGGTGCCTGGGCCTTCGACGGTACAAGATGATATTGAATATTCTTTGTGCAGTGAAGTTTCAAAATTACGATTGAAGGATGCCCTCGTATATTACGAGCAAATTCTCACACAAAATAATCTTGTGGCACCAACACCATCGGAGGTAATTACTGAAGAGGGAATGTTACTAGCAGAAGACTTGTTCCATTATACAGTACAAACTTTACACGAAAAAAAGTTTGTAACGGATGAAGAACTAATTATGTTTGATGAATTGGACGAAGAATACGCTTTTGACGAACCTGCATCTGACAACGAAGATTCTTCTGAAAATTATGAGCCAGAGGAGAAAAGGGCGAAATCGTACACGGACAATATTCCGCTGGATTATAAAAGGAAAGTTATCAATATAGTTCGAGCACATCCGACATGGAGCCTAAAAGTTCTGCAAAAAAACGGGTGCAGCCGCTTAAAGCGCATGGAGGAATTGCCAAAATGGGAAAAACATGTAAAAAGCGGAGGAACCATGACAGACAAATACGCGACCATCGATTCGTGGACTTACGATCGCTTTGAGGAAGCGCGACAGAACAACCAACAAGTTACAACCCGGAACTTGCAGCAGTGGGCTTTATCGGCTGCGAGTCAATTTGAAAATTTTGATTTCAAAGCTTCCGATAAGTGGGTTGTGAAATTTAAACGGAGACATCGAATTCGCCAAAGAAAAATCACGAAGTTTGTAACGGAAAGAGAAACCGCAACGCTGGATGAAATCCTGGCTGCTGCAGAAGATTTTCGTATCCAGGCTCGTGATGTCATACCAAACTTTGGTCCCGATTTCGTCATTAATACAGACCAAACAGGTATTCAAAATTTGTTCTCATTTTCCATAATAAATTAATGTAGACTTTCGTATATAGTATTTTCAATTTATTCCTTTCCTATTTTTTTCAGGATGCCAATACGAGTCGACGTTCGACAGAACTCTGGCGACCAAAGGATCAAAAGTAGTGCTGGTAAAGCGGCAGAATATGAATAAAGTCACCCATTCCTATACTGCGCAGTACTCTGTCACCCTATCAGGAAAATTGTTGCCCCTGGTGTTCGTATGCCTACAAGAAACAACAGGTTCATTTGGTCCCAGAGTTCAAAAATCGGTCGACGAGTACCTAAAAAAATACGGAAACGTCGTAGTCACGTCATCGAAGTCGGGAAAATTGACTACAAAGTTATACAAAGATTTTTTAATCAACGTTTTGAAACCCTGCGTAAAAAAAGAAAAGTTTTTCTTAATTATCGATTCCTGGGGAGGCCAAACCGATACCGTGATGTACAATGAGGTGTTTCGAAATGACAGGCGTCTGCCTACTTGCATGGTGCAGGTAATTCCACCAAAATGCACTCCATCAGTGCAACCTTGTGACGTGTATTTTCACCGCCAAGTAAAAAATTGCATAAAGCGTCTGCAGAACTGCGCCTATCTAATTGAACAAGGACGTGAAATTAATGATAGAGAAGATTGCATAAAAATTCATTCTATTGTTCATCATCAGTTGTCTTCTCCGGTCTTCAATAACATGATCAGATATGCGTGGTTTGCTTCGAAACTTTGCGATCAAAGAGAAATCTTCATGAACGTGAATGAAGTTTATTTTCTGATCGATGTATTGAAAAAAAAATTGCGAATGTAACAATGCAGCGTTTGTACGGTGTGCGAGATGCCGTGAAAATTACTGTTTTCCTTGTTTTTACGATGGTTATCACTCTGGCTCGTGTAACATTACACCCGATGTATAAAACAAACGAATACAGACCGAATAATAAAATATTCAATTCCCTACCTGACGTTTTTCATTTTCATCCTAAAAATGTTGTTGGTTATAAATATTGATACTTGAAAATGTATGTTTATAATCAAGAGATAATTAAAAATATGACTTGCGTTTTTTCATTTAAAAAAAATGAAAAAAAAAAAAAAAAAAAAAAATCGAAGTGAGACTCGAACCAGCGACCCCGCGATTACTAGACTCGAGCGCTACCGGGTACGCCACGAGCCCGGTTCGAATATCGTTGCATCTTTGTGGGATAAGAGTGCGCTCGAAAACTTCAAAGTCAATTTTCTCGAAAATTTCTGAATATGGCGTCGAACTGCTTTGGGATATTAATATTCGAGCTCTGAACTTCGCGTACCATGAGTACGAAAAATTACAAAAATCCGACTGCCGTACTGTCCCCTTGTCAAACTGAAATCTTTCTCATTGCAATCAAAGAAAGATTTGTTCTCAAGCAAATTCTTACTATGTCAAAACGTTAACTGTTTTCAACCTTCAACATAGAAAAGATGGGGATCTGTACTATGAATCTTCTTCGCTTTTTTCATACGTTATGAGGTTTAGCCGTTGGGGGTGAAGAACGAGGGGTCGCCCTATGCTCATGTATGGAGCCGATTGACTGTTGCTAAATGTTAGCTACCAAATAATCGTCACATTAAACGTACGTTTCCGAACTATTTTTCGACATCTTTTTATAATAAAATGCATTTTTGAACATTTGGTGATTACGTGAAATATTTTCATTACTCTGTATAATTATTTTCTATAACTTTTTCTCGCTCAACTGACGCGTGACGAATTGACACCGTTATAAATCGTGGTATTTGATATTGCCCAGGTTGGCAGAAGTGTGCCGCAGGTATAGACATACGTTCCCCGTTCGTAACCTCAATATCGGCCCAAGGAGCTGTCAACAATGATTATCGGTCCGAGTAAAAAAAAATTGCTGGAAAGGAAAAGTGTATACTAAAGCTGTATCTGGAACAAATAGGAAACTTTGATCATTTTCCATTGTCGTAAAAAAATGCATGTTTGAAGAAAAAATTCACTTTTTTGTTTTTGCCTAGAATTTTCTAGTGAAATATCATTTCTAAGCATAGTTATCTAATTAATGTTATGCAATCAGCACTAATTAAGAGAATAAGAAAAAACATATTGGTCGTTAATTCTTCCGACCGAGTTTCTTCAGGTTCCCAAGCATAATTATCAAATACGTATAATCTAGGGAGCATTTGTGCCGTCTAGGACGTTGCCATGATTGCACAGCCTAATATTTTGTGTTTGCTTTTTGCATAAATTCGCTATTAAAAACATTCATAACTGTATAAGGGTAGATACTGTGAATTGTCATTTTCACGGTACCAAGGGTTAGTCCGATACATAGTCGTGAGATACATAGTCGTGGATACTGCGAATCGTATCCAAACTGCACAGGATGATCAGCAAAGGGATTATAAACTTCCAGTAAACATTTCATCTCACTGGTAACATTTCGCCTTAACCCTATAACAAGCTTAATTCATGGACGGATAGGAAATCTTTTTGCAGATGGGTAAGAAAACCTAATCAAACTAAGGATGGTTTAGAGATTCCAAGCGCTCTTCGCTATGTTTGTCATGTCATGCAAGCTCCATGAAGTAGTTAATATTCGCGCGATGATTGGACGAAATGTTAGTACACCGCACAATAGATGTCGTTAAACATAACCTGTACACTAACTCGATCGCGCCCGGTGGTCAGAGACGTGATCAGGAAAATAAAACTCCATACGTAAGGCTATTTATTATTACAAACGCTACCCAGTTTTTCATATATTCAAATGCATAAATTGATTCATTTGAATTTAGAGTAAGTTGAAAGACCTAAATGTCGTATTTTCTATGCAAATTTAACGCTACGTATAACGTGTTCATATGTGATTATGGATTTCGCTATGAAATTGATTCTTGTTTCGATTCGCATCTTCACACGATAACTGCTCAAAAATACAACGCAAATCTTAATGTTCAATTTCACGTGCATCCTATTTATAGTGTCTTGTAATTAAAACTGACAGTCGTTTCAATTTTTCAGTTCTCTGTTTGCTACGGCTAAATTAATATAGAAATGTTATCATTTTCCATTGGAAATATATATCATTGCCTTGCGTATTCCAAAAAATCCCAAACCCATTTTGATTCAAATAATTAATGTATCGCAATATATGTTCACAATTTATTTAGACAAGTGTAATAGTGTTCAGTTTGTATTTCCTGCTTTGAAATTTCACTTGGCTTCAAATAATAACTGTGTTGAGAATTTTACATCACTTGTAACGGCGAACGAAATTTCTATGGCCAACATAGCTCAACGATTGAGCGTCCTGAGTTTATCTGGATAATGGAAGAAATTGAAATTAATGAAACATGATTATGGGCTTAGGAAGGGGCATAAAATAGAAAGGAAGCACAGTGCAGATTTGTTGAGCTCCCTTAACTAACGAGTGTGATAGTACGGTCTGTCATATTTGGATATGACAAAATTAATTGAAATATCAAATTAGATAATTCATTAACAGGATCAATGGTGTGAATATAACGACATGGTGATAAATCAATGGATCCGCATGAATTACGGGCCATCGAGCCACCGCAATATAACTAGTTAGAAGAAAACAGCAGTTATTATAATATTCTCGAAGGTAATGATAAAGGAAACAAGAATAATGAACAAGGAAAATAGAGAGAGGGAGCGAGACATACAAAAAGGTAGAGAAAAGTAAAAAAGAAAATCTTGATAGATATTGTTACACGTAGGCTGCGGAAATTTTTCTACAAAGATAATTCATGACAAGATGAGGTGATGAGAGCAAAAAAGGAATAAAATAGAGAAAAGAGTTCCGAGATGAGAGACATACATCAGTCTAAGGAGCCAATTATGCTGTAAATCATCGTTGATTATCTGCGGGGTGTAACTTTTCTCCGAGAGCGAAAAGAAGCTCCTTGAGTAAGCGAGTAGACGTGTAGGCAGGTAATAATCAATTTTATACTCCTCGTCAAACTGCAATAAATTGATTATCAGCCATCGTTCTCATCTACTTACAACTTCTGAATAGAACAAATCCACGCACGAATCGACAGATTCTTCTATGAGAAACCATACGAGACAGATTGCGATATTCTATAGTTACCGTCGCATGGGAGAATCCAAAGTTTTAAAAATCTTCTACAGAGAAACCTTCTATAAATAAGAGCCACCGCATGGAGAAACGTAAGTTATAAGGATCGATTACATTAGTTTCCACTTCAAAATCAACATTGTTCGACTTTTTTCCGATACTTTATACACCGCTAAAAAAAAATTAAGGACCGAAAAGTTGTACGAGAGTTTTCGGTTATTTTTAATAGGCTGTGGGTCAGTAAAAAAATTGCGTAGGACACTGAGTAAGAAGCATCTTGAACCTTAATGTTTCTAGTATATGCTTTACGGCAATTTTTCTTTCAGAAACCTTCAGATCTGATCGGATAGCTCTGTACGATGGATTATCACCGGGTTATCAGTTATGAAAACAAAAAAAAAAACTCTTGCCTGTAATGACTTATTATTCATGAACTAATTGTACAGGAAATAGGAGGACGCTTTGAAAACTTCAAAGTATTCCCTATAACAAAAAAAGCTCCCTCAAAAACATTATCGCTTGTTTTAACTTATAAAAACTTTCTCATTTACCTTATAATTATTTTTTATTCTAATTCAAGCAATGGTTGTAATCAATTTTTTAAATTAATCGAATGTATTACAACTGAGATATTTTTTCAACTACCCGACTAGAAATGTTGCTACGGGGCAGACTAGAGCTGCATCAGTCATACCGTATTCCGTACTACGGCACGGTACAACCCGCCAGAACAGAGCTTTCCCGGGCATGAAACGCTTTTTTAAATGCGGTATGACGTGGATGCAGGTAATGTAAATGATCCGTGTACCTTTTCAGGCTTTGATCTGGTTGCCGTATCTACGCTTGAAATAAAAAAAAAAACAAATATTCCGATTAAAAAAATGCTGGTAGTATTTTTTGTTTCCATATGCGTAATTTATGATCTTGCCTATATGATAATTGTAATCAAACGTATTCTGACTCGTTGAAGTTTTTTACCTCCCCTCGGAATTGAACCTACGTCTTCTAATTCTAAAGCTGAGCGCGCTACGTATTTAGCCATTCCAACACTTGTGTACACCTTTTTTTTCTTTGCATATTTTTATCATTCTAATTATATTCTAAATAATGTCAATATTTTAAAAGAATGTCAACAATTTTATTACCGGGGTTGAATATTGCATCGCTGCAATACAACAATAATGTCTTTCACCGGATTTTTCCTGCCTTTGTAGGCGGTGAAAATGACTCACACGCTGTTACACGTTCTCATTAGAGTGTTACGACCGTAATTTGCAATAAAGGCTTCTAATGATAATTTTATAAAAAAAATTGAAGTTACGCCAATAAAATTTAATTTTGATGGTTACCTTTTGCTGATGATAAAAATAAACGAATGAAAAGGGAAGAAAAAAAACGTTGCATTCCCGCGATGCAAACTTCAAATTTATTTTTATTCGTTCGTTGTATCTTGATTTGTTGATGACGACATTCGCATGGACACCATATTACTTTTATTAGAATCTTGCCGAAATTATGCACGCAGCAACTCACAAGGAATGGTCGCGAGGTGTCTCCCTCCGATTTCGATGAAATTTGGCATGTTTGTAGAACAGATAAAAAAAGGCGATCCGTATTTTTTTTATATCTGCAGAACCCAATATTTAAGGCGTGAGACGCACCCTTGAAAATAGGGATGATTTTTGTTTTTCGTCGATAACTCTTTAACGATACGAGATGTGAAAAAAATTCAAATTGCAACAACATTTATTTTTCTGTATACCATACATTAGGAAATGAGACCGATGCAGATAACAACAATTTTTTTATTGTTTATTGCAAAAATGCAATTTCTTCATACCTATCTCCGAGAATTTTTAACCGATTGGGATGTAAATTTGCATAAATATATGGCTGAACACGGAGGGGCTATGGATTTTTTGTTTTTCCGATATCTCTTAATTAAGGGGTTTTAATTTTTTTGGACAAAAGCATCGAATAATCAGCTACCCTTTTGCCATTCCGGGCCAAATACACGTCAATATAAGTTTGTTCTATGATGCGCCCCCGCCCCCTCCTCCCAACTGTGCCTCGAAAGGTAAACGTTCAAAATTTCTTACAGTGCGGCATAGACGAAGATTCGTAGAAATAAAAATGGGTTACAATGAAAGTTCAATCAGTAAAAATAGTCGAAACACACATTTTCTCGATTTGGCGGAATGCATTCTTGAGGGGTCAACGCACTGTTAAAAACTTGGTTCTTTCCATAACTTTTGAGCGGGCCGCAATACAAAAAAAGTTTAAAGGGCAGAAATGTTGTATTTTTCTACCACTAGCCGTTGATGATGATAATAGCGAATATAACAACACATGTTAATTGCAATAATTCGTCACTAACTAATGAAAATCACTCTTCCGTTTTCCGCTGATACGGGCACAAATGGGTAAGGCTTTTGCAATTGTCGATTAACTTTGTGCTTCGGAAAGCAACTGAATTACAATTGTGTGCTAAAAAAATTTCACTCCTCTCACGGTATCGGGAACACTATCTGTAGATAGACGGCGTCTTTGGGTTTCCGCTGCAACTCGTGAACGAACTGATGCAAAACATTTTAATCGGCTCAAAACGCTGCACCTTGTTTGCAAATGCCGAACCAATGAACGAAAGTAATACTTGGGGTAAAGAGAGACTACGGTGCGAAGAGCGGCTACCGTGAGATAACCTTGAGAACCGTATTGTGGATTGATAAAACGTATAATAAGAGCGGGTGTAGTTATCTTTTTTGCTATACGAATGTACGGGTGCTGATAAATTGCGTATATAATTTCAGCAACGCTCATTATTGCGGCCGTTTACGATGAAGAAGCCAGTTATACTTTTTGAGTTCTAAATATAAATAATGTACGTTAAGGGGTAAGGCCACTGTAACGGCCCAAAAAAAAAGGTTTTTTCACTAATTTTTTGCTCCCGAAATTGAAGGTATTTGAAAAAAAACTTTTAATGGTGTTATCGGGCATACATTAAACTTTATTATAAAATTTTTTTACAGTAAAAAAAAAAACAAAATGGCGGTTCCACAGCTATCTTCCCGGGACATGTTTTGCTTCCAGGGCTCCGCGGCACGCAGCACCACTGGTGCACTTTTGAATCTAGAACAAAAAAAAAACCATTAATCTAGAGGGCTATAGCTAGAGAATGTCGATCGGATTTTAAAAAGTATCAATTTTTGTGGATTTGGCGTGCGTTTGAAAAAAAAAATTGATTTTTGACGAAAAAAACGGCAAGTTTTTTGTTAATAAAAAATCAATAAATAAAGTTCTTGAAAATTCCGATCGACATTCTCAAGATAATGTAAATGTTCACATCTGGTTAAAATTTCAAGTAAAAAAAATGAAAATTGTTCGAGTTATGCTGCGTGCCATTTTGAAAAACCATGTTTCGAGAAAAACGCGTTTAAAGTTTTGCGAATAGTTTTTTATTGGAAAAAATTTAAAAAAGAAGTTTCGGAGAAACTTAAACTATTTTTTATTTTAAACTTAAACTATTTTTTAAGCCAATAAAAAAAAATCGATTTTTCAAAAAATTTACAGTGGCCTTACCCCTTAATCCCGTCAACATTATCCAACTTTTATCCATAGCGATAAGTGCTATGAATTTGTCTCCAACTCCAGTCACCGATCGGGAAAAACAGTTTAGTAAGGACCTAGAAAATATAATCATAGAAGCGATGGATTAACCAATGGAAATGGAATTCAAAACCGATTTCGATTTTCTGTCACCAAACTAAATTCATGAAGCTGCCACAATAGAAGATAACAATAAAGAAGATTGGCACGTACAACGATACCTGGATCCTGAAGTTGACGAAAACGTATGTACGAAAGATGTAGAAGCATTAAGTTACGAATATAAGACAAGAGCTGTGGATTACTGGAGATCCGGGACAGACGAGAATATAAAAATACCAGCTGTTCAAACGAAATTCAGAAAGGTGAAATCAGTGCGGCAGTTACGCCGATGGGCCCATAGTATAAATAAGGGTGGCACCCACAAAGAACAGTTAACAAAAATAGCTCACTATACGTTAAACAATTTCATCAACGCCTTGGACAAAAAGCTACCTGCCCATGATATGAATCTTCGACGATGGGCCTTACGTGCATGAGAAATTGTAGGAATGCCAGCGCTAGATTTTAAAGGTAGGTTTACACTACGACACTTTGGTGTATACACTCAATGTATACATCGAGTGTCTGTGTGTGAACACCACTGTCTGATCTCGGGACATTTATTGCGACATCTCGCTAGGTGTCGCGTCGAGCGCCGTGTGAACAGGTTGTGTCGGAGTGTCTGCGGCAGTGTCCAAGTTTTCGAACCGGCGCGAAATTATCCAGACACTCGCGACCCGCGTTAAATCAAAATGGCCATTACGTGGAGCAAGGAGAGCATTAAAAATTTGATATTTTTTGTGGAAGGACTGCCTGAACTTTGGCAAATATGTTGTACTGATTATAACAAATAGAGTAAAAAACAGGCAGCACTTCAATGCTTGGCGGAACAGTTTGACACAATATCGGCTAAAGTTAGCAGAAAAATTCATCATTTAAGAACACAGCTTAAGGGGCTATACCAGTGTGAACGCTGGAAATTTGGGTGATTTTCAGGACTTTTTGGACGAAAAGTACTCAATTAAATCTTTTGGAAAATTAAAAATATATTTGACCTATATTAAATAATTTTTCATAGGTAAATATTGAGATCCAAGCGACTAATGCACTGCCTTCGCAGGCGCAAAAAAAGTTCCTCCACTGCTGACATGATTCCGGCTGATTGAGTAGCTGAAACCGAAAAAGGAAAAAAAATGTCGTTAAACTAGAAGGTATTTCCTGTACAATGACGTAGGATTTTTGAAAAATATCAAAATCTAACAAAATAGCGTAGTTATGAAAAAAGTCTCTTTTCTTGCCTATAAAATGGTCGTTTCTTTCAATGCCAAATCGTCAATTTTTATCCAATCAAAAATATCCTACGTCATTGTAGAGTAAATATATTCAAGAGTACTCAGTTCAAATTTCAAGTCCATCGGATCTATTTGAGTTACACTGTCAGCATATTTGAAAAATCTCATTTCGAGAAAAATGCGTCTAGAGATTTAACTATCGATTTTTGCAAGATAAAATGATATTGACATATATCATTTAAATGATAATGATATTCTTGAAAGAATAAACTGTCGAAAAAGGCAAAAAAATCGATCTTTTTAAAGTGTCGCACTGGTATAGCCCCTTAAGAGGGAATGATACCTCATCGCAGTCGGTATGGTAGAACAATTATAGATTCCCAAAAATCTCGAAAACGGCTCTTCAGATCCCGTCGAAACTTTGCCAAATGACGTCAAATGGATAGACGAACAGCTGTCTTCCCCTCAAATTTTCTGAATTTGAGAAAAAAAATGTAGATTGGCTTATCATAAGCAAATCTAGTTTTTTTCTCAAATTTAGAAAATTTGAGGGGAAGACAGCTGTTCGTCTATCCATTTGACGTCATTTGGCAAAGTTTCGACGGGATCTGAAGAGCCGTTTTCGAGATTTTTGGGAATCTATAATTGTTCTACCATACCGACCGCGATGAGGTATCATTCCCTCTTAATAACAGCGCACGAAATTACGGCTGCCCCCGCACGGCGTTTCTCCATGGCGTCCGAGCGGGTACTGCAGCTGTCAGAAGTTTTGTGTGTGAACACCTGAGACACTTGTGTAGCGAACTCACAGTACAGACACTTTCTGGGACACCGAAACCGTCTTATGTGTGAACAGAACGGACATTAGTGTCAGACATTTGTGTCGCAATAAGTGTCGTAGTCTATGCAGACCTTAAGGCATCCGCTTCTTGGGTGAAAACATTAAAAAAACAACATCGAATTGTGTCAAGGAAGATTACTAAATATGTAATAAAACAACAGTTATTAAATGCTGATACACTTTAAGACAAAGCTAAACAATTCATAGAAACGGTGAAAGTCAACATGGCCAACGTTGGCGCTGAAAGCACATTTAATTCTGATCCAAGTGAATTCAATTTAGAGCTACTCACAGGCCGCACATTGTTGAAAGAAGGGCAGAAATCCGTTGAGACAGTAGTGCAATCGAAAACATCAACAGCTTTATTACTATACTATATACTGTTATATTATCAGCCTTTGATTTCTGTGAGTGGCAAGCTTTTGGCACATATGTTGATCGTTTTAAACGAACCTACTGACAAATTTGGTCCTCGAGTGGAACAAACTATGTTCAGAACCAAAAACATATTTCTATTGGCATCTAAATCTGGAAAATTAATGACTCCCAGATAGAACAAAACGTTCAATAAACGTCTAATAGACGTATTTTTTTGGACATTCTAATATCCAACGGACATCTATGGGCGTATATAAATCGACCATAGAAGGTGCGAATGTGTTGCAGTTGTGCGTCTTATGAACGTTCAGTGCCTGTTATAGTGTACGTCCAAAGAATGTATCGTGTACGTTTATTGATCGTTATGCTGTACGTCCAAGGGATGATTAGTGTACGTCCATTGATCGTTATAATGTACGTCCAAGGGACGTAAAATGTACGTCCATTGATCGTTCTAGTGTACGTCCAAGGGATGTATAGTGTACGTTCAAGGGGCTTATAATGTACGTCTATTGATCGTTATAGTGAACGTCCAAGGGACGTATAGTGCACGTATATTGATCGTTTTAGCGTATGTCCAAGGGATGTATAGTGTATGCCCGTTGATCGTTATACTGTACGTCCAAGGGATGTATAGTGTATGTCCGTTGATCGTTATAGTGTACGTTCGATGCACATCGAACGCTGTATGAATATTCACAAAGGGTACAAAATACAAGGCAAAGTTTTTCATTTAAACAATGTTTATTATTATTATTAGACATACATTTATCATTAGGATGAAAAATATTAACATTAGGAATACAGTAGTATCACGTAAATATAGGAGTATCACGTATTTTTCATATAATAGTCATCTTTTTGGTCACATTTTTGGTATTTAGGAACTTATTTACCGGAAGAGGTAAAAAAAATAAAGAAGTAAAGTGAGCTTGTGAAATGAAGTGGAACTGCTTTTGCGCGTTGGCAACACGAGCTGGAGCATGCCGGAACCACTCTTTGAGTGTCGTCTCAAATTTTTCTTTGGTCATCGACGGGACATTTTTAACGGCAGCTAAATGATTAAGTTTAAACTAAATGAGTAAGCTTTGTAAGTGATTAAGAAGGATAGAGAGAGAGAGAGAGAGAGGAAAGAAAAAAAGGATAAGGAGAGTTAGAAAAAGATAGACATATACCATACATAACTCCTACGATCGTCATGGACGACAGATCTTTTTTTCCTTTTCTGCCCTTCCACGAATACTCGCAAGCGAGTTCATTACTGAAGATCTCTTTTAAAACGCGCCGAATGGAGTCGTCGACACTTGTACCACCACATTTAGTGAGTAGATGAACCTGTAAAGAAATAATTTTGTGACAATATACTAGATGTAGTTACAGAAGATATCAAGATTGTAAAGTTTTTATGAGCATACTAGAAAGTTCTCGTAGCTTTTAAGGAGGGTGGTGACTTAAATCATTGTGTAAAGAATAAAATATGTAAAAAATTGTTCGTATAGATTTTTTTTAATTTGCGTATATTTTTTTTATTTTTATATGAAATGTCTATAACATTTTTAAAGATTTGGCTGTGTAGAATCTGAGATAATTATTGTTAAAAATCGTTACATTTAACATGGGTTTTTATGAAGTCGCGAGTTACGATTTTCAACAGTAAATATCTCAATTTTTACAAAGTTAAGTTGCTATAAATTTCACGCGAATTTTCATTTGACGCTGAACAATATCCGGCAAACTCGAGGAATTTTTATGGCAAGATAAGACGATTATATAAATGTGATAATAGATGGATAAAAAATAATATATAAATAATCACTGAGATCAGAAATGCGAATTGAGAAAAGTTATTCTTCGAAAAGTATAAATTATTATAAACATTAAATATATTAACGAAATATAGAAAATAAACATCGGAGTAGAAAAAATATATTAAGCAAAGGACAAACAAATAATGCAGAGTAAGACAAGTATACACATAGTAAGAAAAGCGACGGTTGAACGGGTCTTAAAATTCAATTTTGTGGAAGCAATAATTGTACAGCAGACTAAAAGAAAACTGAAAATCTTACCAGCTGCTTCTTCGACTCTATGTTCTTCAGAAGTTCCTCCACTTCATTGACATCCGCAGCGTTTTTTGCAGGCAATATGTGGTGCCACTCGTTCTGATCGTTTAGAATATTTCCATTCGTTGCTGACGCCAAGTTTAAATCGTTTAAACGTTGATCAATTTTTTGTAAAAAAACGATGCAGCGTTCAAGAAGCATTGTATGGCGTTCAATATCCCTCTTGATTTCTTGAATCGTTTCTAAAAGGAATTAAAAAAAAAAAATAGTGTAAGGTATTTACGTTGCAATAATAAAATTTTAAAACGTATTTTACACAAAATTTTCGCATAAAATTTTGCTTAGATCTTAAAGATTCTTTAATGTGTAAAAAATATATAAAATTTTAAATGCTGCGATTTCAAATTATAAATATCCCGATTTCTATAAGACGAAGCCTCCTGAAACTTTTGAAATGATCCGATATGTCTTTGAAAAATTTTGAGAAAACTTAGAAAAAATTTACTATACAACGTTTAGATCAACATACGTATAGAAGTATACTAAGCAAAAAAGCGTATTAATAATAAATAAAAGCTTTTATTTACCGGTGTTGGAATCATTCGGCAAATTATTCAATATGGATTCGTCTCCAATCGTTGGTAGGTCATTTAGAGTTGTTTCGCGTGGATTCAAGTCGTCGGTGCTGTTATCTGAGGAAGGTGCGGCATCACCACGTCTGAACGATTCACTATCGTCAGTGTCGATGTCCGACATCAGAATAGCTTTGTTAAGCTTTATTTTCGCTCTTTCAAAATCGTCTGCGGATTAAATATTATATAAATACATTTTAGAACAATACTATAATGCAGTGAAAATCCATTTTTTAAATAAATATTATATAAATATTCGTCAAGACTTACCATATGTTCCAAAAGTGCGCACTACTTTGCATTTCGCCCATTTGGAAGTCGGTTTGAGATGGGTCCGCACAGCTTCATCATACGATACTGGTAAATCTCGAGGATGTTTCGGAAACCTGCATAAACCCTTTTCCACTAGCCAGGATTCAGACACTAGCTGAATACCATCTTTGAATTCAACCAGCGCAAAGGTGAATTTGGTGCTAGTTGTAGCCATGGCAAAAGTCTTTTACGAAAATGTGTAAATAATACATGTAAAAAGTAAAAAATAACGTATATCGAAACATGTAAAACATAGATAATAACGTGTATCGCATACACCAAAAGTTTAGAATGGGGTAAAAAGTCAACGAAAAATATCGACACGTTATGGGATTAAATACTAATTTTTATTAATCTTATTACAAGTCGGTGTGAATCATTGCCGTGACTAAAGAAGAATTTTTACGTGGTATTATAAAATATTTAGTTTTTAGTTCAGAAATAAGCCAGATTTTTAGAGAAGATAATTCTTGTACGTCAAAAGAAGAAATTACTGAAGGTACACAGGGCTTGTCATACGAATTTGAAATTCTTTTGAATTTTCGGCCAACCACGTAAATTTGCTGTGCACTTTTATAATATTTTCAATGAAAACGATATCGCCATTATTTTTTAAATCGAAACAATTATCGGGCATTTTTTTTCCGACAGTAAATTTTCCGAGGATAGCTTTCCTGTATTGCAATCCATCATGAGATGCAACAGTAGGCCCATTAACATGCAATCCTTTCAAAATTATTTCATTTTTGCAATCATCTGTTTTTAAATGGGTTAAGAAAGCGAATTGTTCGTTATATCGCTTACTTAATTGTTCCAATGTTTGGTTCCCTTTTCTGATCAAGTTCTTCATTTTCTGAAGATGATTTTCGAATGGAAGAGCGCTATAATTATCTAGGGAACCCAAACGGCGTACATCATCAGGAACGTGAATAAGCCCATGGATATTATGTGAAATAAGTTCTCTTCCATATAAAAAACTGAAGGATTTTACGAATCCTTTCAAAAGTAATTCCGCTAAGTCAATATCGTCAGGTCGCGCCATTATCAGTAAACGGATTGCTATATGAAGCTTTTTAAAATGTAAAAAGAATTTCGAGGGTAAATGTTTTTCGAGAACGATTGGTCCAATATATAAAAAAAACATTCGGAATTCCGTAGCTTTCCAGAATGCTACCTCGGTTAGTCCTCGAGGTTTGCGAGAAAATTCGATGGGTGTATATAGCTTGATCTCTGCGAGCTCTTCAGAGATTTTTAAAATTTCGTAGGTCGGTAATCGAACTTTTTTTTTATTGGTCCGGATATCCAAAGCTTAATCAATTTCTTTACAACACCAAGACAGCACAAATGCATATAATTGAAGGGAATTTGGGAAACGAATCCAAAATTCGGAATGTCCAGAAGTATGCTGACCCCCGTATGGTAATTTTCATCTGATTGGGTTTTAAATGTTGCATCTGTTCGTTTTGGCGCATTAATTTCGGGGAATGTCATACGACCGGACACGTAAGATCCTTCAGTTATACATTTTGTACAGCTATTATACCCGGCATGACCTTTTGTAAGGCAAGCAAATGATTTAGCTGGCGCATCAGCAATAAAACAATGCAATTTTATCGAATAAGTAGTATCGTGACATAACAGTCCTTTAAGCATAAGACTACTAATTTCTTCTACAAATAACCCAAGAAATTCATTGGCGGATCGAGGCTTACTTTTTCCAGAATAACCAATGCAAAATCCGTAAAGAGTACCGAAAATTCGACATAAAATGGGCCATAGTTGAAGTGAACTCGATTTTGAGATTGGAAGGCCATCAACGCCAATTTGTATCAAAAATGTTTTTTCTGAAAAATTACAATTTGATTGTAAGAACTGGATCAGCCTGCGACGCAAACCAAAATGACAATAATAGCCTGGATCCATAGAGATAGTATTGACACGTCTTGGTGTCGATAATAATGTTTTGGACGATTTCGGAAAATTCTGAAAACACTTATGAAACCTTATCAGATTGAGCAGATGATATGTAGCTCGATGGCTTATATTATTTGCGACAGCCCATTCAGCTAAAGTTTTCGCTGAAAATTGTTTTTTTCGGGATTCTTCGTTTTCTGTGGTTAAATCCTGCTCCGATGTATTTGAGATATCTGCTGGTAACGGAAGTGGATCGTGGTTAGAAGAAGTCAAGGGACCAGGATTTTGAACGAGAATCTCACTAGGCTCCTGATTACTGCCCCTCGTAATCGTCGGGATGGAAATATTAACAATATTTTTGGGTCTCTGAGTTGGATCTGTTCGGACGCAATTTTTTTTTTAAATTTGTCGGAAGTGTCTGTCGGACATCTCACAAAATTCCTTCCGTTTTTTATTGGATGAAGCCATAATTAAATCTGCAATGTTAAAAATGAAAGCGAACGATTTGCAATTCAATTATGTGACCAGATTCGCAGAAGAACTGATATTAAACATATGAAAAATAATACATAAATTGCTGTAGAAACATCGAAAGTTTGAATAAGACAAGACGCGAGTAAAATTGTACACAATAAAAATTATTTAGAGAAAGAACCGGAACAAACTTGTAGACGTTTCCACTTCGATTTTTTTTTTCTACGAGCAAAATATTTTTTTCACAGATAGTAAACAAATATATGAAAAACTCATTCGATAATCCGTACAATTTTTTAATGCAATTCATTGAAAAGATTATTCGAAAATTTTCCATAATCTGGCTTTGAAATCTCTAGAGAATCCTTCCTGGTGTTCAAAAAAGTGATTTTCTTGATAATCTGAGGATGCCTCCAGAATCTTCAGAAAAAAAAACTGAATTTTATTGAGCCATAACCATGCTAATATTTTCTGCAAAAAGAACTACTTTTTGAGGGTGCGAAGGAAATTATCCAAAGACAATGAAAACGGAATGCAAGAGTATTTGTTTGAAGACGATGAAAATAAATTATAATGCAATTTTCCAATAGCCCTGAAAATGGACTGCGAAGACTATTTTTAAAAAACATGCGAAGTAAACAAAAAACAATTCTTCGAAGACACCAGAAGTACACAGCGAAAGCTACTCTTCGCAGGCACTAGAAATATTTCCAGAGGTACTGAAAAGGGGCTGCGAAGACCATTTAAAAAAGATGCAGGAAATAGATTAAAAACAATTCTTCGAAAACGCCACAAGTACACTACAAAAGCCTCCAGGGTACCAAAAATATTCGAAAAGTATTATCTAACAATCTTTTGAACAAATGTTTATAAAAATTGTAAACGTAATTAATCAAACGGAAAGTAAGATTAAAATTAATGTTAAAGTATTAAAATATGTGTATAAAATAAATAAGAAGTGTAACTCACCAAGATATTCGATCACCGGTTATTTGTTCGAAGAAGCAACAGAGTCGAAGACCAGCGACAGCGAAGATGGTCAAGAGTGAAGAAAACTATGAAAGAAAAACATCTTTTTAGATTTTTCTAGAAAAAAACCGAGCACAAGCAACACGTGGCCACATAACCTCAACATAGAATAAGACTCGTTTATTAAATCATAAAATATTGTTTACAGTTGATAAAATCTTTTGAAAAGAGACATTAAATGCAAAGTTAAATATGTTTTTACGATAACATAAGATAAAATGGAAAACTTACCTTAATACACAATTTTACACTTGCACGATACGTAGCGGTACGGCTTCCGGTAACAGTTAGAAAGTTCAATATGGCGGATTTTTTTAACTTACTCTACAGGACACTACTGGCGCTGTGGTAGAATGATATGATTGGTCGAAATATCGAAATTCGTTAAAGATAAATGAATTGAATTTTTCAAATCGCCTTTCTTTTTTATCACATTTGGCTTATGTGAAATAATTTTGCATAAGTAGAGTTGTTAATATTGTTAGAAATAACTTATGAGAAAAATTGAAAAATACATTTTTTTAAAAAGAATTGTAGGCACGGAAGGCGGGACAGATGTTACTAGGTGAGAACACAGTTTAATTTTTAGAAAATAGTTGAAGTCACAATTTTGGCCGCACGTTTATTGATGTTTAAAAAACATATACAAAAACTGTCAGATCGCATGCGTGATGAAACGTCGTGGCCAGAATCGATTACAACTCATTTAAATGAATTAATTTTCACAGGTTATAGTTTTAGTTCAGGGTTTTTCTGTGAGAGTAAATGAAATGCAGACCGCCAATAATGTTGTAATTAAACAATTATAAACAATAGAGGAAAATAGTTTAGACACAAATTGAAAGTTAATTTACCTCTATTGTTTATAATTTTTAAGATACAGGCAAAGCAATCGGTTTAAGGTTTGTATTTTTTTTGTAAATGGGGTGAACTAGAGACTGCAAACTTTTAGAGGTTCTTCTATAGAGTCAAACAGACCTACTATCAAAAAATAAAGCTTCGTCCAATTTTTTTATGAGTTCAAACCTATAATTTGAGTTGCCTAGTCTCTTTATCACGGCGCGTCAGCTAGGTCGGATGTTCCATCCGTCTCTTACTCGTTCAAAATGAAAATCCGATCTTGTTTCGCCAATTTCTCGAATTTTGACCAAGAAAAAATGTTGCATAACATTTTTTTTTAATTCTAAAGCACTCAACATTGTTAAATAAGAAGGGTCTCTCTCCGGATACTTCAGCGCAAACTTCATCATTTAGGAGTTTGAGCCACTTCAATTATCAGAGATTCGATTAAAAATAATGAAAAAAAATCTTGAAGACAAATTTTGAAAAAATATCTAGTTGATTCAGCATGATTGTACGCAACTTTTTTGCCTCTTGACAATTTTTTTAACCCTCAATGTTATTTAGTTGCGCTGACTTTTTCAAGAATGGTCTTTTTCAGAAAAAACATCATAACTCCCTAAAAAAAATCGCACGAAACTTTCTAAAAAATGAAATTGAAGCTATTGATCACCGTTTCAAAATCATTTCAAAAAAATTGGCGCACAAATTTTTTGGAAGTTCTGCAAATGATTGAAAACAGCCAAAAAAATTGCTTTTTTCAAAAAGGTGCACCGGACTGAAAAGAAATCGCAACATTTTTTTTAAAGCAAAATGAAGCCTGATCCGTCTTTTTTTAAACGCCGCTTCGGAAATTCGAACATCTCTTTTTTTCACCAAACGATCAAACTTTTAGTGCGCTTCGGAATTTCGTAAGGTGTATCCATACTTTTGGCCGGCAGTGTATGTCCATACATTAGACATACAATGAATGTCCACTTAATGAAATCCGAATAAGGTGTTAACGTAGCCGAAAGGTGGACGTCCAATGGATGTATTCCATGCATGTATATTATATGTCCGTACATAGACATCCAATGAATGCCTAATTTATGTATTCCTAATAAGGTGTTGACGTAGCCAAAAGATGGAGGTCCATTGAATGGATTCCATGAACGTACAGTATATGTCCCGGTATTCTGCACCTCATAACATGTTAAGGTAGCCGAAAGATGGACATCCATTGGATGTACTATAATATTGTGAATGTATATTATACATATATACAAAGGCTTTATAAAATGTAATTTAATGATCCAGTTAATTTGATAATATATATGTCCATACATAGAAACCCAATGAATGTCCAATTCTCTTATTTCATGTTTTCATATTTTCATCCAACACCTTATTTAGAATACATTTCATGTATTCTTAATAAAATGTTAACGTAGCCGAAAGATGAACGTCCAATGGATGGATTCTATGAACGCATATTATATGTCCGTACATAGACATACAATATACGTCCAGTTAATGTACACATAATAACGTGTTAAAGAAGCCGAAAAATGGACGTCCATTGAATGTATTCCATGAACGTATATTATATGTATGTTCTTAGACATACAGTAAACATCCAGTTAATATACACCCAATAACGTGTTAAAGTACCCGAAAGATGGACGTCCAATAAATGTACTAATTGTGACTCGTGCTTGGCTGTTATATGAACCATGATGGGATGTATAATATACAGTCATTTAATGTCCCGTATGGTCTTAGACGTTTTCGGGCTCAATGGATATAAAAAGTACGTCCATTGGACGTTTTGTTCTATCTGGGTAATCACTGCAAGCGTTGGTTTCAAGAAATGTATATTCCTCATACGGGTCCACAATCGATAATACTTCTGGATTCTTGGAGCGGTTAATGTCCAGCTGCATTTAAAGAAATAGATATGCAAGAAAAGGATATTAATGTTTTAACCATTCCAGCCGGTAAATATATTTTACCAGTATGATTAGTTCTGAAGACAATTAGTTCACATCATAATTAGCAATTCTTGCCGGTACAACGGGAATGATCCAACCCCTTGACGTTGACGGCTTTCGTGTATGGAAAAACTTCGTTGAACACTTTTCTGACATAGTAATATTATACAATTATGATGTCAATCTGCACTTGAGAGACAATATTGTTAAATTACAATCTATTACATACAATCCGTTTTCTTCTCCACGGTTTACAAACCTCTTTAAATATGCGTGGTACAAAAGTGGTTACGAACAAGAGAGACCACCGAACTTCGAAAGTCTCGTAGAATTTGGCTTTTCACCAAATGCAGTGGCATGCGATATGTGCGGCGAAGCAGCTATTATCACTTGTGCGTGGTGCAAGAAATCTCTTTGTTTCAAACACTTTTAACATGGCTATCATCATTGTAATACGTATAATCTATTTTAAAAAAGTACAGCCGAAACGGTTATAATATAAGTAAGCGCAAATAAATGTCCGATTAAATTGTAATCTCGAAATAATAATAATACAATAATATATCATAATAATACAGTAATATACAATAATCATACAGTTGTTTCGCGAAATAAGAAACTAGTCCGTGATTGCGAGCCTTACTTATGCGTGTATTGGAGGAAAACGGAAGAGTGATTTTCATTAGTTAGTGACGAATTATTGCAATTAACAATGAACATTTGTTGTTATATTCGCTATTATCATGAACGGCTAGTAGTCGAAAAAAACATTTCTTCCCTTTAAACTTTTTTTGTATCTCGGCCCGTTCAATAGTTATGGAAAGAACAAAGTTTTTAACGGTGCGGTGACCCCTTAAGACGGCATTCCGCCAAATCGAGAAAATTTGTTGCGACTATTTTTACTGGTTAGATTTTCATTGTAATCCATTTTTATTTCTACGAATCTTCGCCCATGCCGCACCGTAAGAAATTTTGAACGTTTACCTTTCGCGAGGGGGACGGTTGGGAGGAGGGGGCGGAGAATGGAATTTACAAATATGCAATCGCATCATAGAACAAACTTATATTGACGTGGATTTAACCCGGAATGGCAAAAGGGTAGCTGATTATTCGATGCTTTTGTCTAAAAAATTAAGGGGCAGTTTTAACCACTTAATTAAGATATATCGGAAAACTAAAAAATCCGCAGCTCCTCCTTGTTCAGCTATATATGTATGCAAATGTATATCCCAATCGTTAAAAATTCTCGGAGATAGGTATGAAAAAATTGCATTTTTGCAAAAAACAATATGAAATTTGTTGTTATCTGCATCGTTCTAATTTCCAATGTATAGTATACGGAAAAAAATGTAGCAATTTGAAATTTTTTCATATCTCGTATCGTTAAAGAGTTATCGACGAAAAACGATAATCGTCCCTATTTTCAAGGGTGCGTTTCACCCCTTAAATATTGGGTTCCGAAGATATAAAAAAATACGTACCGCCTATTTTTATCTGTTATACAAACATGCAAAAGTTAATCAAAATCGGAGGGAGACACCTCGCGACCTTTCGTTGTCAGTTGTGTACTTTGATGGCTCCGAATAAAAATATCCGGTAGATATGCGGCGCCCATCAGACATACATTTCGAAGTGCATGGCAGATCGGCACCGGAGGTCTACTGGATTAGCCAACCTCGAAGCGCGGATGGGAAAAGGAAAATCGATCAGGCCTTGGACAGGTAACCTTAACAGAGCCATGTGAGGGACGCATTGCGGGTCGTCTGATGTGGGCCTGATTAATGCTGCCTTCTTACATCGGTATCTGGGTACTACTGGTCTAGCAGACATATTGCGCCGATCAGGCACCGCCTTCGGCGCCCTAACAAGGTCCTCGCAAGATTACCTGATTTAGAACTTATCAGTTTGTCTTTATTACATCCGTTCTCGAGGTTCACTGATCCAGTAAATATCCAGTACAAATCAGGCGGGCGCTTGTACGGTAATCCGGACGGTATCTGCAAACCTGCCTGATCAGTGATCCGGCTGCCGGGCCAACATTTCCAGTCGGGCAACCAAGCCAGTTTGCTCGAAATGTTGTACGCCAAATTACTAAATCTTAAGAATAATATTTTTCCAACTATTTCATTTTCATTGAAAAAAATCGTATAACCCAAAAACTTCCGTTGTTACCGCCTGTATAAATGACTTTTGCGATAGTATATATATTATAAAAAATGTTAAGCTCCGATGCCGGAGCTCAAAATCGGCAGTGGATATCCACTAAATATTCGACTACAAATATCCAATAAATATTCGACTGTATTCATTTCGAACCATCAAATACAGGGCGATGGATGTCAGCAGTAAAACGGAGACATATATTTTTTCGTAGCAAGACGACGGCCAAAGTCTATGAGCCTAAATATATTTCATCCAATGTGCAATAGTTACGCGATCAAGTCTATATTGTTATATAACTTTTTAAATTATGTAAATAAAATAATTTCAAGTATCGTATGGTCTAAGGGTGCATCAATGATTTGATCCCTACATTGCAAAATCATGAATTTATTATCCACTTGCGTAACAAATTGACGGTAACAAAGGGTTATCGGAGAAAATTGTAGGTAATATTACTCGACAAAATACACTTCTGCAGAATTAATTTTCTAGCACAATCAAATTGAAATTATCTATATACTATATAGAATTACCACTAACTGAACGACTCATATTCCTAAGATCGAGACATGGGGCAATTTAATATTTGTTCAACTTGAGAGTTGAGTAGTGGACAGGACAAGATCGTTAGCCGAGCTTTTTTATTTAACCACGCACGCTCAGTCGTTACAAAGCATTCCCGGTGTATTCGTGTGATACTACATATGTCGTGCTGTTATATAATGGTGATCTACATTTTATGTTATAATAGTATTACGATTTTTTTCAATGATAATAAAATATTTGGTAAAATTTCATTCTTAAGGTCTAGCAATTTTGTGCAGAACATGTCGAGCAATCTAGTTTGCCTAGTTGAAAAAATGTTATCTCACTTTTTGGTACATTTGATTAATATCAAAAATAGATAAAAACCATTACTTTAATTGAAATTAAAAGCGATTATAAGGTAAATGAGAATGTTTTCATAAGGTAAAACAAGCGATAGGAATTTTGAGGGAATTTTTCTTATCACGTGGCGATAATTTTTTACTTTGGAAAAGTTTTGAAAAGGGATTTCATATCTTTTCGGACGGGAAAAAAAGCTTGTTTACTTCAGCTAAGTCCAAAGATAAGTGAATTTTACATTCACTCTGGATTGTTTTCAATTACTGTAAGTGAATTAAGGGGCGAGTGCAGTCAGAGGCGTCAAAAACGAGCATTTTCAATAATTTATTTTTGATAGTAATTAAGTTTGTTTTATAAAAGTTGTTACACTGACTTTTTATGTTGTATTTCAACTTGACTTTTACCAATTTTCAAAGAAAAATATTGATTATTTATAAAAATATCGCCATCATTTTCGGACCCCCTTCGGCATGTAGTGCTTTGCGGTGACCAACAACATTTTACTCGATCATCTGAAATAAAAAAATCAAAACAAATCATTAGTTTAATAATAAATTTAGTCCTAAATCGAAGCTTTTTTTCAAAAATGAACAAAATGGCGGCTTCCGACAGATAGCTTTCGATTTTCGACCAAAAAATCGCTCGTTAATTGTTTAAAAAGAATAGAAATTTTCACCAAAAATAAAAATCCTTCGATTAAGTGCTAGTTTTTAATGCTATCAATAAGCACACCAAATTTCATCAAAATCCATCGAGTGGTTTTTGAATTATAGTGGTCACCGACTTGAAAAACATGGTTTAGAGAAAAACGCGTTTAAAGTTTTTCGATGTGGATACGGTATTATATGTTCGTAAAATGTTGAGCTCGATGGATGAAGCAAAACTTTTTTATGTATTTTGATCCGCTGAATCCGAATGTCACAATTTTTGCCGAAAAGTCGAGTATTCAATTGTTTATAGCCAATTATTAAAACAATTTTTCAAAAAATTAATGTTTTGCGGGATGAATTATTTTTTTAAAACATTTTGGGCAATTTTAAAACAAAAGTATTCTTTATAGAATTTAGGTAAAGTTCACAGTTTTTGAGTCGTAAATTTTCGAAAATTTCTGAAAGAGTTTTCTAATTTTGCACTTGATTTGTGTATAGAAATACTAATTAAAAATTACTTACGTCGAATCATCAATTCCTGGCCCATTTAATAGGGCTTCTTCCGCTGTGGAAGCTTCCAAAATATCAATTTCTTGTTGTCTTCAAAGCATTCTACCTTCCCGGGTATTATCGTTTACGCGTTTGTCAGCCGCTACCTGCCATGGGCACCTTACGCCCCATTACTAATAGTGGGATATCCCGGAAACTATTTATCGGATTGACTTGCAATTTTTAGGGAATATTTTCGAAACATCATGCTTCAAGATAATGTATTTTAAAAATCAATTTTTTGAAAATTCTGACTGCATCTCACCCCTTCAACAATTACTGTTGCATTCAAAGTTTATTGTTGATGGTTACGGTAAAACAAATACATATTTTTTGCTGTTCAGTGCCTAATGATATGGATATTTCATGGTTGTCTTACATTAACTAAAAGCAATTACCATTTTATATCTTTAGAGACTGCGAAGCGAAAAGCAGGATTTCTTGACAGGGATCGGAGACACAAAAATGTATTTATATTTCTTGGTATACGGGAGTCAATTCATGAAGTTTTCTCGCATCTACTGAATGCAACTATCTATATACCCGTAGAGATATACATTTTTAAGTACCTTTGGTTAATGTTAGAAAAGTTCATTCAGAAAAAAGATTTATTAAGGACAGAGAAGTTTGTCTCCCGGCGAATAAGTTTTTTTATTCGTATGTCGGCCTACTATGATTTTATTGACAGCTAAGAAATACTTTAATTAAAGTTTATGTTTACCATTTACTAAGAATTTTTCTTAACATCTAATAGGATTCTTCGTAATCCCCAAGCTGGTATTTTTCGCGGAATTGTGTAATTTCGTCCGTCATTATTTTATCACTTGAACGTTTTTTCTCCCTTTTATTTTTATCTACACTTAAATCATTCCTCACTTTTGTGATTCCCACTTCCGAAACGCAACACTGAAACTTGCGGCCTACTATCGGGTCCGTCGCGTTGAAGGGGAAAGTGCGCATGCGGGCATTAGTATAATAGTCGCGAAATAAGAGGTTTTCGTAATTGGGTTTAAGTATTTATTTGATTTGAGGATATTTTTATTCAAATGTTCTATTTCAAATATGGCTTTTAATTGATATGAAAAATCGGCACGTAAAAAACACATTTAGTGACGCCGAATAAAAGCTGTAGTTACAATCACATAACAACTGTCTCCATACGATTAAACATTTATTAATTTCCAATAAATTATGTTCTAATGTGCCAATTTATTACAACATAATAAATCTTATTTTGTGAGTGTTTCGAGACTGGCTCCTCATTATCTAGAGATTTCAGGTTTTCAGTGTCCCCGATCGCTGCGAAGAAATTCCTAATATTGGTCTCGTAGTCTCTAAAGATATAATTATTGATCGTTTTTAGTTACTGTTAGACAAATACATATTTTTGCCTTTTAACTAAAAACAATCGCCATTGTACGTGTTTAAGGGACAACACCATTGTGACCCTCTGTTTTTTTGCCATTTTTCAAGAATTTTTTTTTGTGGGAAAAAAAGAGATATTCGAAAAAAAAAATTTTTGTTTTGATAAAAAGTCGTTGTTTATTGAAGATACATAAAGCAAAATTTTCAAATTTTTCACGCCCCATGGTGACGCTGGGGAAGCTCCCGCGTCAGGTACAGTGGAACCACTGCAGAGGCACTCTGCAGTGGTTCGCGGCACGCAGCAGAACTCTCTTCAAAGTCGATCTGAAAAAAAATACCGAGTGTTTTCGTTAATAATATGATATTTTGAAGAAAAGTACATAGGGATTTGAAAAAATATTAATTTTTAAAAAATAGGCACGCTTTTGAAATTAAAGGACGATTTTCGAGCAAAATTTCTCGTCGAAAATAGGCTATACCTTTTTTATTATTGAGATATCGCAAAAATCCTATGTACTTCTTTAGATAATCTAGTTTTATTGATGCAGTCCAAATTTGAAGTCGACCGGATAAAAATTGCTCGAGTTCTGCTGCGTGCCGCACTAAAAAAAGTGGTTTTGAGAAAAACGCGTTCAAAGTTTTAGGTTTGTTAATTTATGCGATAAATTGGAAAAAAAATTGTTTACCTTTAATCAGCGATGCCGGCACCATATAGCTGGCCTTCAAGAAGCAAATCATTGTCCCTAGCATCTTTTCTCGAACTTGTAGAGGGTCTTCTTGCCTCTTTTGCAGCGTCTGTGAGCGAGCGCTCCGCCAGCTCGATCCGCGCTGCGTCGGTTTCAACGCAAAAATTGAAACAATTTGGGCCGATAGTTATCCCCAAAGTCTCCAAAACTTTCATGAGGCTTCTCAGGCCATCATTGAATAATAATACCGCGATATCAGCTGCAATATCGACGATTGACGATTGACGACTTGAACATTTTTCAATTATCGCCACCTATGGCTTTTTTTCGCAACTATATTTATAACAATAGGCGGTTTTTGTAAAGGGAGACAAAAGAATACCTGGGAAAGACCCACAGGACCTGGGAAAGGCCCGGTATACCTGCCGACCCTGAGGCGCGCAGCTGCGCGGGACCCCGAGCGTCACGGAGCACTGCACCGCTCCACAAAATATTCAATATTTCCGAAAATAATTATTTTTTCGACCTGGGTCCAACGGCATCTTAATCTTAAATGTATTTTAGATTTTTCTAGATGGTTTTCAAAAAATCGATTTTTTGAAGCCGTCACAGTGGTGTTGTCCCTTAAAGGCTGTGAAGCGAACACCAAAACTCCGATCGCATTTCTTCGCAGTGATCGGAGATATTCAAGAATTTATAGTTATCGCTATACAGGAGGAATTCTACAATTCTCCTCACGTCCACTGTCGACAATGAAAACTGTATACCCGTAGAGATATCCTTTCATGAGAAGTTCAGGAATTGGTTCCTGTATATCGAGAAATATAAATTTTTCATTGCTGTCTTATTCCCAATTGCAAAGATTTTTTTGAGGTTTGAATATTTCACACGAAGAATCTTATCAAATTTATTTTTGGCTGCAAAACGGGGCGGTTTGGTCTTCGTATTCGATTATTTCTTTGAATCTTCAATTTGCGATCCGGAGAACCCTTGTTAAATGTTTTATTCGCCCTAAAAAGGGCTGTTTGTTTCACGCTTATAAACGCTCTAACTATGGCTACAGATTAAAGCTGTCAAAACGGCTCACTATGTAACTAATTTAATATATATATATGTATATACGAGGGTGGGGTGAAAAGTTTCCGGCCTGACCAGAAGATGGTGCCACTAGGTCTAGTTTTGGAGCGGAGTCCTACAGTACCATTCCTACCGAGCTTGTATGTACAGTTTCAGCCCAATCGCTACGATAGTTTGCGTTTGAGAGCACATTGCACGAGACGCTTCTGTTGTTTTCGTAAAAATGGAAAAATTGGAAAAACGTGCTGTCATCAAATACTTCCATTTGAAAGGTTTTACACCGAAACAAATAAAAGAAGAGATGGATTCAACACTAGGAGACTCCTCCCCATCATATTCAACTATTAAGCAGTTGGTTTCTGAATTTAAAATGGGTCGTGTGAGCACCTCTGACGAGCCTCGCTCAGGACGGCCCGTTGAAGTCACAACTTCAGAGATGATTGAAAAAATCCATAAAATAGTGTTGGAAGACCGCAGGTTGAAAGTGCATGAGATAGCTGAGACCTGTAGGATGTCAGCTGAACGTGTGCGAAGTATTTTGCACAACCATTTGAACATGGAAAAGCTGTGTGCAAGGTGGGTGCCGCGTTTGCTAACGCTCGACCAAAAACTGCTTCGAAAGACCATTTCTACCGACAATTTGGCGCTGTATAGGCGTAATCCAAACGAATTTTTACGTCGATTCATAACTGTTGATGAGACATGGATCCACCAATACACTCCTGAAAAAGATTTAAGAGCAACGAAGAAGTTATCGAAGCTGTAAATCAGTATTTTGAGGAGCTTGACGAATCTACGTTTAAAACTGGTATAACTAAATTAGAACACCGTTATGAGAAATGTATCAGTGTTGATGGAGATTATGTTGAAAAATAAAGCAAAAAAAAATTTTTAAACATCGTTTTTCTTGGTCAGGCCGGAAACTTTTCACCCCACCCTCGTATAGCCGGGTCGCTTTTCGTGCTGTTAAACGATTTGTTAATCAACCCTCAAGAGGGGCGCATGTACTACGTTTACGACATGACGGATTTACTTTATTCGATTCAACTAAACCGCGATTGTGGACCCACTTTTTTGGAGAAAAAAGCGCTCCGAAATTCGGCCGAAAATGATGAAATCTCGGGATTGAGTAGACGGGTCGAAAAATAACGTAAGCCAAACGACAGGGAAAAATCACATTACGCATGTCAAATGTTATCAGATTTGCGATTTGGCGACACGTTTTCTTTCTCGTGGCGTCGATAAAAAATTCGAAAGTGATAGATAAAATCCCATCTTAGTGTATCAAGAGACGCGGCAGCGTCTTGACGCCAAGTAATAAAAAAAAAAATTTTACGCCACTGATCGATGCCACCGATCTCGACGCCACTGACCGACTGACGACACGCCGCGACTCTTTATACAGTAAGTTGGGCTCTAGCAGACGACGTTTTAACTTTGTTCCGATATTACGCGAAAACGCGGCAACAAATCGAAAATCTAATGACAGTTTACCAATGTAATGTGATTTTTTCCTATCGATTTTGTTCGGGCTGTTTTTCGATTTGTCCACTCAATCTCGGGATCTCATAATTTACGGCCGAATTTTCGGGTGACTTTTTACCCCAAAAATTCTTCAACACTCGTCCATTGTCTTTCATTGAATGAAATAAAGTCGTTGGCTCATATCGTAAACATAACACATACGCCGTTCTGTGAATTGATTAACACTTTAGCGCAACAGGCACAGCAACGCCACCGCTCTCTCGAACGGCACGACTCGAACTACACCCTGCTTGCAATATATATATATATGTATTGTAATACAGTCGCGTTGACAGCTCGAGTAACCAAACACGGTTAGTCGAGCGTGGATGTGAAAAAATAAAACAAACGGCTCTTATTAGAGCCAAAAATTTATTTATGGCTCTAATAAAGGTTCACGTCGTTCAAATTTAGGTGTAGATTATTTATTTGATCCTAACATGCGTATATTAGCCGTGGCGCTCGCGCGGAAACCGTCGGAGAAACAGCGAGGACGATACGCAAATAGATACAGAGTAAGTTAAAAACAAGAATGTGCTCATTTCTTTCACTTGCTTATATAAAATCATTAAAAAATTTGCAAACAGACGTGCATGTGTAGCTTTTGTGTGCCCTGAGAGCATAACCTAGCTTCTATATGTCATTACCAATTTGTGTGTTCATAACCTCGTTCCATTAACATTTTATGAACATATCTTCAAAATTTTCTGAACAGAATCTTGTCATAGACGATGAAGTTTTTTTTTTTTTGTAGAAAATGCATTCGGCTCTGTAGAATTTATATTGATGCAGAGCTTGACAATTATTTTGCCTGAAATATTATTCATCGCTGAAAAATCTCTCATGAGAAATAAAGGTCTTGTGCAACACGATATATAAACCTAGATCCCCTACGGCGTCCAATAGAACATGTAAAATAGAACGCCATTACACGACCATTCCAAGTTCTTGCGAATTTTGTTCATACGAACCCGTGATCAAACATACAGGTATTGAATAGGCAGCCTAATTAACATACATGCGATGCAATCGACACCTGTATATTTGATCACGGGTTCATACGAATAAAATTGGTGCGAACCTGTGATTGTCGCGTAATCGTGTTCTAGGACAACACCTAATGTTTGGCTCGATCTCACAGACTCAAGCCTGACAGCGCTTTCATATGCCTCGCCATTCTTTTCATACTGTGGTGATCACCATATTTCATTGTTGCGGCTGCACAATCTATGTCTACATGGAACGATGATAGTCCGCCATCTCCGAGAAATCTTCGAGTGCCACACCTGCATCGAAGACTTTCCTTGGTTATGTCGTTCAACGCCTTGAAGTTTATCGCCCCAAGTGCGCTCAATGTGTCAAATACTATGGAAAGCCAAACTTCAGATACTCCATGTCACTCGATGCCTCGAATCGAGCAACATTTGGGCATGAAACCCTTTTCCGGTACGGAGAGCGACAATGAAACCTTTTGACATTTTTCCAGCTTGACATAACATAAAAATGATTAAAACATGAATTTTAGCATTTTTCATAAAATGAAAAGGCCTTAGAACTATTGTGCCATCTTGCCAAGGAAGGCCAGATTGTGAATGATTGTGCGCTTTTTAATGTTAACATGAAAGTGTGATTGAAGCTGCATATTTTATGTGTTACGTGATTATCGGCTATTATGTAAATTTAAAATAAGATGATTGTCAACAAAACCTTTTTTTGTCAGACCGGCTTTAGTTTTAATTTACTGTAAAACAACCTAAGATTTCTTGAATAAAAATCCTGAAACTGAGTATAAATATGTGATAATAATTTCTCTAATTTCTATTGTGCCAAATTAAATATGGTTAATGAAACTGAATTGATTACATTTATCAAACATTTGAAACGTAGGGACCCTCAAACTTTTATTAATAGTCACATATAGGTGACTGGGTAAAAAAAAATATTTTACATTTTTTAGTACATTAAATAAAAGCTTGTCTAAAAGAAAAGTTTTTTTTATATACAAATTTTCCGTACCAATCTGACTGTGTTAAATGAAAAAAAAGAAAAACCGCGTTTCGAAAATATATGGTTCTGCACTTTAAGGTATTTCTTTCACGAACCCGAATATTTAACAAATAACTGATTTTCGTCTATTATTTTTACACGGTGTTTACATTCCTTTATTCAACCGAATTCATTTTGAACGATAAATGTCAATTGTCTAAAAGAAAGAAAAAAAAGATGAGTTCTCTTTGAAAATGAGCTTTATTGAAAGTATGGCCCGGCCAGGGTGACCATTGGCATTGAGACATGTGTGCCATTAAGCCTTCATGCGACGTTGGCTCGCTCCACCTCTCCGTTTCGTCGCCGGGAGAAAAACTGACGTCTTCATTTACATAAAAGTCAATATTTAATAAATGCCGTAGACGGATCATTTAATTTTTGGGTGACAATTTTGTTAATATACTGAATGATTTGACATTTTTTCATAACATCCTTAACATTTTTTACACTATTCCGTGTGTAAAACTGCCGAGCGGCATGAGTCTAGGCATCTTCTTATGTAAAAACTGTTTGTTGAATTCAAATTTAAAATTAAATTAGGAAATTAAAAATTCAATTCAAAATTATTAAAATCAAATATTAAAATTTGAAGGGTGCATTCAGTATATGTAACGAATCCACTATATAAATTTGAACAAATGGTAACATTTGATCATTTGACCCGAAGCTTCTTAACGATATAAGGAAAGACGTGTATTCTTGAGCAGCCTCCAGCAGGGTAAATGTGACGCGTTATCCAAGTGCATCCGGTTTTTGTTTACAATGAACAAATCGATTTGCATTCCACTCGCTGAACACGCAAATAAAATAACGCAATGAAGTTGGATTTTCGTAAAATATTTTTATTGATCTCTAGTTTTTTTAATTAAAAGTTTTCTCCTGCTGCAACAAACAAAGCGCAATTCATGAAACATGGAGACGGTATATCAAAAAGTAAAACATTAAGACGTACAGACTTGGGCGTAATTCTATTTATAAATACGAATATGAATTTATTCACATCGTGATTTTCATGTGAATATAAATACAAATGTATTCATACTTCACTTTTTGTATTCACATGCATGCATACAAATACAATTGTATTCACAAATATTCTGAACATACAAATAGATTCACAGTAAAAATTGTGAATATTCACAAAAAAGTGAATATTTACAAAAAATCCTGTGAATTAAAAAAAATACACATCAAAATCTGTGAATGCAAATGTATTCATAAAAAATTGTAAATACAAAAAAATTCACAAAATAAGTTGTGAATTTTTTCATATTTAAGACAAATTAAAATCAAATTCACAATAATTAGATTAAAATTTACACCATTAGTGAGTTCGTACGCATTTTGAGAGAAAACATTGCCTCGAGGCAAAGAAATTTTTGCACAAAACTTTTTGTGCGAAAATTCCTTTGCCTCAACAAAATGGTTTCTCTCAAAATACATAAGAACTCACTTGTGGCGTAAATTTTAATATAATTGTCGTGAATTCGATTTTAATTTTCTTCAACTTGATGAATCTCACAACTCATTTTGTGAATTTTTTCATATTTATGATGTAATATTTGGAACTCACTTTTTTGCAAAAATTTCTTTGCCTCGACGCAATGTTTTCTCTCAAAATAAGTAAGAACTCACGTTTGGTGTAACGTGAGTTCTTACGTATTAATCGAATACGTTTTAATCTAATCATTGTGAATTTGATTTTAATTTGTCTTAAATACGAAAAAATTCTCAACTTATTTTGTGAATTTTTTTGTATTTACAATTTTTTGTGAATACATTTGCATTCATGGATATTGATTTGAATTTTTTTTAATTCACAGGATTTCTTGTAAATATTCACATTTTTTGTGAATACAGTAGAACCTCGATTATCCGAACCAATTGGGACCGAGACTAGTTCGGATAATCGAAACGTGGGTTATTTGTGACGAGATCATAAACAACAACCTTTTACATAAAAACAGTACAGTACATGTCAAATTTTAATATATATATATGTACTGCTTTTATGTACATACATATATCAGGTGTTAATATATATATATATATATTAAACAGCTGAAAAAAGTCGAATGCTTTTTTTAATATATTTTTTATAAAATCGTCCATTTTTAATTGACGAACGGCCGTAACGCGTTTTTGAGCGGCTAAGTCTCGCAGCCGTTTGAGAAGGAGAAGTTGCATTGGGTTGCTCATTGTTGCTCACGGCAGTGGCAGCGAGCAACAATGTATCTTTCGCGCCAATGTTCGGATAATTGAGCGTTCGGATAAACTAAGTTATCGTTCGGATAATTGAGGGTTCGTATAATCGAGGTTCGGATAATCGAGGTTCTACTGTATATATTAAACACCTGAAAAAACTCGAAAGCCTCTTTTAATATTTTTTTAATAAAATCGTCCATTTTTAATTGACGAACGGCCGTAACGCGTTTTTGAGCGGCTAAGTCTCGCAGCCGTTTGAGAAGAAGTTGCGTTGGGTTGCTCATTGTTGCTCACGGCAGTGGCAGCGAGCAACAATGTATCTTGCGCGCCAACATTCGAATAATTGAGCGTTCGGATAAACTAAGCCATCGTTCGGATAATTGAGGGTTCGGATAATCGAGGTTCTACTGTATTCCCAATTTTTTTCTGTGAATTTATTTGTACACGTTCAAAATATTTGTAAATACAATTGTATTTGTATGCATGCATGTGAATACAAATAAGCGAACTATGAATAAATATTTCACTAATAGGCGTTTGTAAATCACCCTGCAAATACGTCGATTTAATAGTGGAAGGGACTGAAGACTTAAAAAAAATATTTATAGCATTTGGTAATATACAAGTTTTCAGAAACGACGTGTCCTGTTTTTTTAACTATCTGTTTAAATCTTACCCTTTTAGAATCTTTGAAAAAGTGAAAAAAAATAATACCAAGTAATGAAAAGATATTTGAATTCACTCCTCTTTGAACTGGCGCAGAACGAAAAAAAGATTTTTCCCCTTTCAAAAAGATATGAAATCCCCTTTAAAAACTTTTAAAAAGTAAAAAAAGAACGCCAAGTAACAAAATACCCCCGAAAACATTATTGCTTGTTTGATCATATACAAAATTCTGATTTATCTTGAAATATTTTTTTATTTTATTTAACGAATGCTTTTATTATATTTTTTCAATTAAAATGTACAAAAAAAGTGAAATAACTTTTTATAAAGTAGCCAAGCAAGTTTACTAAAAACGTAAACAAAATTGTTAAACCTTAGAACTAATGTTTTCCTAAATATTTCATTTTTATTTTAAAAATCACATTACTATTATAACAAAAAATTGGTATTACAATTATATAAAAATACAACGTATTTACCACATAAGTACACTGGAAATGCTGTGCAACGACTTGGCGTGCATGGTTAAGAAAAATAGCTCGGCGAAGGATTTCGTCTTTCCGACTATTTAACTCTCAGGTTGGAAAAACATAGACTGCTGCAATTTGTTATGTAACTGGAAATCAAATTTCGTGATCCCGCAAAGTATGGATCAAATCAGTGATGTTCCCCTAGACGACACGATACGTTAAATCTTTTTTTTTATGCATAATTTAATACGATATATAAAAGTATATTCTTTCTTCTCTATCAGACAACTTTATACATTACATGAAATATATTTCGTATATACTTTTATGTATTGATTCGTCTGTTTGTGTATTGTATCCGTCTCTAAGCCACAGCATCGGCAATTTTAAAATTCGAATTACGGTGCCGTCGTCTTGCTGGTGAAAAACGAAATATCTGAGTATCTCTCCTGATACTCATTGCACTATATTCGATGGTTTTTCCGAGTACAGTCGAATATTCGTCAATAGTGGATATAACGTAGCTCTGACACGGTCACGTGAATTGTGTGGACCGATATATACACCGATAACACTATATATCAATGTTATCTTGTTCGAATCACACTAGCGCAAGGTGCAGGAAATCGCATTGTTAATAACACTGGCAGTTGATGTGTTGTTACAGATTATATATATATATTGTGTATCTTCCCGAGCTATTTCTCTTAACCATGCACGCCAAGTCGTTGCACAGCATTTCCAGTGTACTTATGTGGTAAATACGTTGTATTTTTATATAATTGTAATACCAATTTTTTGTTATAATAGTAATGTGATTTTTAAAATAAAAATGAAATATTTAGGAAAACATTAGTTCTAAGGTTTAACAATTTTGTTTACGTTTTTAGTAAACTTGCTTGGCTACTTTATAAAAAGTTATTTCACTTTTTTTGTACATTTTAATTGAAAAAATATAATAAAAGCATTCGTTAAATAAAATAAAAAAATATTTCAAGATAAATCAGAATTTTGTATATGATCAAACAAGCAATAATGTTTTCGGGGGTATTTTGTTACTTGGCGTTCTTTTTTTACTTTTTAAAAGTTTTTAAAGGGGTAAAGAGTACGCGGCGTATTTGTCAGTGGGGTAAACGTTTTCTTCTTTATTACTTGGCATCAAGACTTCGCCGCGCCTCTTGAAAAGAAGTTTACATTGTGTTTTAATGTAACAATTTTTTTTATTGTCTCAATTGCATTCTAAAAGAAGTTAAAAATGCTATATTGCCCTTTTTTTTACTAAACCCACGATTTTTTAAATAGAACCCGAGAACTCGAAACTTTATCTAAAATTGTCCTACGACAGTTTTTGACAGAGTTGCAGCCTATTAAAAATTCCCGATAATTTGCGGAATTTTTTTTGTTATCCTTTAATATTTTTGTAGTGTATTTATTGAATCTACATCGTTCTGAAATCAATTTTATTTGATAATTCATAATAATAAATGTTCAGACGAGTACAAATCAGGATTCATTGAGAGAAAATAAATCTCGTTGTTGATGAAATGTGGCAAGCTGCGATG
>CAXFZQ010000208.1:37500-80309 GCA_964007375.1 Ophion obscuratus | reverse complement strand
AGAGAGAGCGAGAGAGAGAGAGAGAGAGAGAAGAGAGAGAGAAGAGAGAAGAGAGAGAGTAAGAGAGAGAGAGAGAGAGAGAGAGAGAGAGAGAGAGAGAGAGAGAGAGATTAAAACACAGAAACTTGAGATACGTCTAGGAGTGGTGACTGCCTCATTTGTTGCGTATTAGCGAAGGATAATAAGATCTCTGAGACTGCCGCCTTTCTTGCCTTTGCGAAAGGCGCCGCTGATTGCCCTGTCTCCCTTTCCACGCCCGGAAAAGGTAGAAGGAAAAAAATCAGCCAGAGGAAAAACATCGGTGAAATGAGAACTAAGTCTACGCCCTTTTGGATTCGGTCTATTTGGAGATGAGGTAACCCTTCGTGGATGCTGGAATTTTTCTCTCAAATTTTAGCGTTCGTATATCGGCCCCTTTTTACAGAGCCTCTGCACAAGCCAAGTTATTTGAATATAATATAGTCGAACACCACGAACCCTTCCAAAAATAATCAATAAATAAACGAGAGGCAGAAAATGAGAATAGAAAATATTGTTACGGGAAATACGAGCACAAGGTATCGGCATGCTGCAGTAGCTTTTACTTTATTCTCTTTTCCTGTACTGTACATAGAGCCGATCGCCATAATAATGTTCAGCCTCACACTCCCTCTCAGCCAACAAAGCAATTCCGGTATTCTTTATTTCCGAATCCATCCAATCCTCCGTACAATATTTGCGCCATCGTTCCACGAGTTTCCCTTTTTCTTTATCCCGTACACATTCATCCGGGAATGTTCAACAATGATTCGTGCGTAATGAGAAATGCGGCCACCTGGGAGTACGGACAAAAAATATTTAAAAAAGCAAGCGGAAACCGAGATGCTGGACATGTAAGCGGTTGAACAAACGAGACGGAAAAGTACTTGTGATCGTCATCGAGAAATGTACAATCCCTAGAGCGAAAATGGACTCATCGTTTGAAAATACGATTTGACCTATCAAAACACTCAATCTGTACAACAAACCACTGTACTCCATTTTAATTCAAACTTTTTTATTCATTTATATAATGAATAAAACGATGAATGACTGAATTGTTGTGTCTTCTAATGATTGTGGTGATTCTGGCAATTGTTGTTTCTTCTGACATTCTGAGCACAGTCTTTTTACTCCAGGAGGTCCTGCTTGAACTTAAAAAAGCGTACAAGCATCGAACTGTTGATAGCACTTGTGGAAAGATTCTTCACTCACACCTACAACATTTTAACAAGATGGACCACCTACTTACCCATAAAAAATCGTGAATGTACCTCCGAATTACATAGGGTCTAATGGTGAATACTGATATAGCGTTATAAATAATTCAAAATCAGTTACTTAAAAAAAGTGGTGGCTCATGGAAGTTTTAAAGCGATATAGGTTTTATACAACAGAGGTGGCGCAAAAAATGGGCCCGATTGACCCCGCCTATCCTAAGTTATAGCTAATAAATATAATAAAAAGCTCACGAATTGCTTAAGGCATGGGTGCGCAAGGCTTTGACGTGGAAGCGCTCGAGCCATTCGGGGAGGAGAGAAAAAAATATGGAGACAGCGGGAACGGTACAAGCACCTAGATCATTTGCTAGGCACATTATCTAGAGAGTATGAGCCAACACGAAAAGAAACGTACACATTTTTTTATTGCACCATAAATTTTTGTAAGAAAAATAACATTACTTGAAGCGTTTAATACACAGCTATGCTGCTGAACTATGAAATTATATTTTGAAGAACATAACAGTGTTCTAGATGTTGTTTTAATGGTAATTAATCACAGATAGGAACTTGGTGTTCTCGTATATTAATGAGATTTTTTTTCATTTATCGCACACTTGCGATAAAAGTACATTGGGTATAAGAAACTTAAGTAAGACTGCACTATGCTCCTTATGAAGTCTATCAGAACATTAATTATTGCGTTCGATTAGATAATACGACGTTTCCCTTCAACTAGCTCTGACAACAATTCAACTGATCCTCGATCGGCTTGAGTAATATAGATGTCAATCAGAGTATTAAATATTATTCTTACGTATCCCATTTTTTCTTATGCCAGCAGAAATAACTCCTACTAGTGGAGATACAGTCCTTTCTATATCGCGTGCCGTACCCAACTCCTCTTCTGCCCATCTACGAATGCCGGAGCACTGCCAGATCTACCCATACGGCCCAGAATTGGCACGACCCCGGCTGCTAAGTTCCGTTTGGTAGTACTGGCCCAATATAGATAAATTGTTTGAACAGTACTGGGCGATTGCTGATATCTAGTACTGATAAGTTAACATATATGGGTCTCAACCCAGAATCGGTTCAGTACTGTGGATACACTGGCACGACGTTATGGTTTATACTGGTTGCGAAATATTTTATGAGATGCTCGACAGTTGTATCAGTACTGGTTATGGGCTTGGGCTGATTTTTGTCGTAAAACTCGAGTGCAAATTCATTCGGCATGAGCCCAACAGTTGGCTCAGTACCGGGCATACAGTGGGTTGATATTTGTGTTTCGTAACTCAATCGCGTATGCCAATGCCGTTACTTGTCGTAATACTTGGTGTGTGCTGGGCCGACATATATTAAGTATCACTTGGGGACTCCTTCATTCGACCACCACAAGAAAACACGTGACGGGCAGGTGGAGGACTCGTCATCCGATGCTACGCTGACAGCAAACGGCGTAGTAGTTGTTTGTTTATAATCAGCTATAAAGAAGGACAAAGGCTAGGTTTGTGTGAGGATTTCGGCCTCTGAGGTGTGGGGCACTCGAATTTTTCCACACGTTCACTACAGATCAACCTTGGTTAATCTGCCTTTTGTATCTCTTATGTTTTTTACACATTGTTGCCAATATTGATTGTAAGTTATAGTCTAGACCGTACACTTATTAAAATTAACGAGAATCAAAAATATTCTTACAGACGTTCGATCTGTTTTTAAAATACCAAATATTTTGATACTCAGATCTACTCAAACTGAGCACCCAAGTGCGGTAGTGTATTAGTGTATTAGTCATCCGCGCCGAACGACGCAATGCCGTCGTTAACGAAGATACAGGCGCAAAGACATTCGAGGGTAAGTTGGTACGAGCGGGCTCTCACTTCAGTCTTCTTAGTGCCTCAGTGCGAACAGTACACAAAAAAACGGTAAACGGTGAGCTGTGAAAGTGAGGGTGGTTAAAACGAATGTATTTACAACAGATGGATTCGTCAGGAGACGAGGGTGGAAAGGTAAGAAAAATAATCATTAAATATTGAAAATTCAATGTCGAAAAATACAAATGTAATAGTATAAACGCCAAATGATACTAGTATTTGTTATCGTCCTCGCCCCAGTCTTGACTAGAACAGACAATGACAGTCATTAGCCGGAATTGATCTTGCATGTTTAATAATTTGTTGTTTTATTTTATGCTTTTATTTTAGTAAGTAAGGTTATTTAAAAATAACGGACGTTAGTTTAAAATACTAAAACGAAATATTAAGTAAAAAAGTTTTTTAACTATATATTTGATAAATGTTGAAAATAAAAATATATAAATAAAATTAAAAAAATAGAACCACTGAAAAGCGACGAGAAAGTCACATTAGTGTATTTTTTTAAATATCGTTCGCATTGGTTACAATTGTCCATCTGTAATAGAAACCGATTGTAAAGTTATTTCCAACGCAAGGACAGATCTGGCCAACCCTTGCCTCGATGTTGGTCTTATGGGGTTCAAGACTGGCCCAAAACCGGCCGCCAAGGTAACAATAGTTCTGCGCTTTCGGTGCTTGATAACAGCTTCACGATTATAGCCTTGAAAATGTATGGCAGGTACATCCTCAAGGCTAAAAGTTTGATTGAATCAGCATATTGATAATAAATAGAGGATCGTCCTTAAAATGCTATATTGAGGTTTTTTCAGATGCCATTAAAGAAAAAAAATCGAGGTAGACGGAAAATATATTCTCACGGTTACAAGCAGATATTTATCTGGAGTAGGTGACCGTGAGGGCGGAAAAGCGAGAAGAGATGCGAAGAAGGGAAATTAAATTTGCACGCAGGCACGGACATATTAATAGTGATTTGTTTTCCATTTGTTTTCCTTTTTGGTTTATATTTTTACAAATATAATTTTATAAATAATTTACGGATGTTGAACTTCTTTTCAAGCCTCTCCTTATACCCAGTTATGCAATTAAATTATATTCAGCATGAACCTGAATATTGGCTGAAATTGACTAGAAGTTTTGAACCACCGGTAATCACCCATATCTGTCCAGCATTGGGTAGCACGTTTTCTAGTATTAGCAGTTCTGGCATCTTTACCAGTGCTGCCAGGTTAGGAGATTGCCTCTTAGATTTAGGGATTTTTCACCTGGCTTAGGAGAGAAATAAGGGAAAAAATGGTAGGAGCTTTTTAGGATAATTCCGAAGCGTGAGGGTAATTTTAGGGGATTATAAATTTTCGAAGTTTTTTTTTCTCTGAACAAGTTGAAAAAACCAATTACAAGTGCACCAATTCCGAGTGATCGCAAGCAAACCTGTAAGCCTAAACAATCGAAGACGATCATTCAAACCCAACCGAAACGATTGGGGTAGAATATCCATAAGCCGAAGTTCCATAACCGAATATCCATAAGTACGAATACCCATAAGTCGAATATCCATAAGCGCCAATATCCATAAGTGAATATCCATAATTACGAATATCCATAAGTGAGTATAGTACATAACCCAAACAAACTTGAACTTTTACCGAGCATTCTCTTTATTCAAAATGTCTTAAAATGCTCATCGTTCTTCGTCTTTTTACTCCTCCGCCATTTCTGGCGCTTATTTCTACTCTATACTCACCCTCTACACTCACTTATGGATATTCGACTTATGAATATTCATACTTATGGATCTCGTACTTATGAATATTCGACGACAGTGACCGATACATGCTGCGAAACAAAATCTCGGTCGCAATGGTTGAGGCTATAATGAACGTTCGACTCACGCTCAGCATTGATTACTACGACTTTAAGCCGACGGCTCGTATGTTGAAGCGTTTCAGTTCTAATAATATTTATGATAATATAAATGACAGCGATGTTCGAACCCCCGATATATTTCCTGACAGATAGTGACGAAATTTAGCTATTGATGCATCAGTGAATTCTTCATTGCAATAAGTATCAATCCGATGGCGAATCCACTATGTGCTCATTCTGTTCGTTATCGTTTTCGCTTTAAAATGCCGCTTCGTCCATCGTGCTGCGGGTATTTTGCGATTTTTGGCAGAATTTCAAAGAGGGACCGTCAATTTTAACAGATTTTTCCACACGTTTTCGATAAAAATTGAGGGTTTCGGGGGAATTAATAGTGAATTTGTATTCAGGGGGCAAAAATACGTAAAATGGACTTGGAATAGATCGTCGGCAATAAGTATAAGTTACACTATAGAATAGTTCAAAGTACATACTCGACTAATAAGCAAAAAATTGTAATAATAGACAAATATGTAGGCAAATATAAAAGCGGAATTCTTGTAACATGCATATTCAAAAAGAAAGGCCTTTCCTCCAAGGCTCAAAGACAGATTACCATACCACCATAAACGTTTTTACCGACTGTACGTTTCACCTAACTAGAACAATTATTTCCATAAAAAAAAGTATTCATCTTCATCTATAATTCGCACAGATCGCAGCAATCAAGTTTCAAAACCAAATACTCAATATACAAGTGGGAAATGCATTTTAAATAACAGCTATTTGACGACATTTGACCGATCGCGAAAATTACCCTTCATTTACAGCACTGTTCAGGCCAGTGGCTCGGTGGGGGCTATTTAGGAGGAACTAGCGATGGTCAAGGGGAAGCCGCCTGAACCATCTGGCAACACTGATCAGTACTGACTCAAGACTAACAAGGAACATCCCTCAGGTGTCCGCCTCCGATTTTGTTGAAACTCATATATGTGATAGAGCATCGAAAACTTTGAGACACGTATTTTTTCTATCGGCGGAAAAACTGATTTAAGGGGGGAAACCGCCCCTCAAAGAAAGGCGTGTCGAGGGGTGATTTTGCAGTTTCACCCAGAAGCAATCCACCGATCTGAATGAAACAAAAACCAAAATTCTTCTAATGAAAAGCAATGAAAAATCCACTATCAAAATATTACGAAAACATTAAATTAGGGGGTAAACCACCCCTCAATTTGCCTTTTTTCACCCCACACTTAAAAGGGTTGTATGCAAATTAATAAAACAGGTATCATTTTGAAGGGCAAATAAAATTAAAGTTGACGGGTTTTTGCGTTGTGGCGGCATAGCAAATTTAAGGGGGCAAACCACCCCTAACATAAATTTATTTATCATGGTCGTTTTTTCTGTGTTTAAAGTATATCCGCTGATTTTAAATATTTCTATAAGCTACAATTTAATGTTTTACCATGTCAAAATTATTACATTCGTCTTAAGGGGTAACTACCCCTCTGACGAGAAACATCATTGAAGTATCCGCTTTCGATTTCGTTGAAACTCATATATGTGGTAAAGCATTGCAAATTATTAAACACGATTTTTTGTATCGGCAGAAAAACGGTGTTAGGGGATGAAACCACCCCTCAAAGTTTCTCCCACAAGCAGTCCACCGATCTGAATGAAACAAAATCGAAAATTCCTCTAATATTAAGCGATGAAAAATCCACTACAAGAGTCTTGATTAGAAATATAATTAAGGGGTAAACCACCCCTCCATTTGCCGTTTTTCACCCCAAGCTTAAGAGGGTTGTATGAACATTAATAAAACATGTATCATTTTGAAGGGGAATCAAAATTCAAGTTAACGCGTTTTTGCGTTTCAGCGGGACAGCAAATTTAAGGGGGTAAACCACCCCTAACAAAAATTTGTTCATCACCGTCGTGTTTTCTGTATTTAACATGTATCCGCGGATTCAAATTATTCTCCCGCGTTTTTAAATTATTACGTTTTAAAATTTTTACATTTTAAGGGTAAACTACCCCCTCTAATTGCTTTTCATTTGAAGTTTCGCGAAAGGTTTCACGAATTTCGTTAAAACTGTTTTCATTCCATCAGTATATCATAAGACTTCCATAAGACTCATATTTTCGTGTCGAAACGCTTCCGATTTTAATATGCACGTCCATTAAGCATCTCCATAGGAATAAACATACACTTCTACTATATCATTAATTATAATAATTTCCAGAATAAGTTATAAGGCTCACTTCGTATATTTCGGAACGATGATGCGCCTGGATCAAGCGATAATTTAGCCGGCGACGTAGTTTTGTGGAGGAATGTATATTTTTATTATTTTATCGTTAATTTAATTAAACATATTAATGGAACCGAGGGTTTTACAGTAGGTTAACGAACATGTTTTTAATATATTTTGACATATTTCATTTGGTAATCATATTAGCTGATTTAATTAATAGTACTTGTGAACAGTATTGCAGTCATATGCCGTCAAATCATTTTCTTGTGATATATACTTTTTTTCTAGTCTATCAACTATCAACCATCAACAATCATGGCTCATAATTCCTGCAATAATGATAATCGTCAAAAAAATGCTTTAAACACAACGACTTTTTGCACCATGCACATCTGATAATGGCCAAATTATTGCAACCGGGTATTTCACAATGTGTGTTCGATTCACCAAAACCAAAGGTAACGGGATTTTCAAAATCTTCTGATTTTTTAAATGAATGGAAATGAACAAATTTATGTTAGGGGTGGTTTACCCCCTTAAATTTGCTGCCCCGCTGAAATGCAACAACGCGTCAATTTGAATTTTGATTCCCCTTCAAAATGATACCTGTTTTATTAATTTTCATACAACCCTCTTAAGCGTGGGGTGAAAAACGGCAAATGGAGGGGTGGTTTACCCCTTAATTATATTTCTAATCAACACTCTTATAGTGGATTTTTCATCGCTTAATATTAGAGGAATTTTCAATTTTGTTTCATTCAGATCGGTGGACTGCTTGTGGGAGAAACTTTGAGGGGTGGTTTCATGCCCTAACACCGTTTTTCTGCCGATACAAAAAAAAACATGTTTAATAGTTTGCAATGCTTTACCACATATATGAGTTTCAACGATATCGAAAGCGGATACTTCAATCATGTTTCTCGTCAGATGGGTAGTTACCCCTTAAGACGAATGTAATAATTTTGACATATGAGAAACATTAAATTGTAGCTTATAGAAATATTTAAAATCAGCGGATATACTTTAAACACAGAAAAAACGACCATGATAAATAAATTTATGTTAGGGGTGGTTTACTCCCTTAAATTTGCTATGTCGCCAAAACGCAAAAACCCGTCAACTTTAATTTTAATTGCCCTTCAAAATGATACCTGTTTTATTAATTTGCATACAACCCTCTTAAGTGTGGGGTGAAAAAAAGGCAAATTGAGGGGTGGTTTACCCCCTAATTTAATTTTTTCTTAACATTTTCATAGTGGATTTTTCATCGCTTTTCACTAGAAGAATTTTTGTTTTTGTTTCATTCAGATCGGTGGATTGCTTCTGGGTGAAACTGCAAAATCACCCCTCGAGACGCCTTTCTTTGAGGGGCGGTTTCCCCCCTTAAATCAGTTTTTCCGCCGATAAAAAAAAAATACGTGTCTCAAAGTTTTCGATGCTCTATCACATATATGAGTTTCAACAAAATCGGAGGCGGACTCCTGAGGGATGTTCCTTGTAAGTCAAGTTTCTAGTCTATACATACACGATTTAAAGTTTGTCTCAACACTGGCAATAATATGTGGCCCAAAACAGGATACTTGTTCTGAGTCAATACCCGTAAACAGCGTCGGGCCAATTCACGGCACCATAAGTTGGACAGGTGTTAACAACCCAAAATTGTCTCAATACTCATTTTGCCTTGGGCAATGTTTGACACTTGGTAGCCTGCCAGTAATGGCAGCTTCGGCATCAGTACAGTGCTAATACCAAGCCAGTTTGCAATACGTACATAGGTGTGTCTAATATATTCTGAAAAACCTGTAGTCTGTCGGCAAAGGTATCATCGGAAATGTTGAAGTGATTTACAAGCATCTGAAGAACTCCAACATCGTGTGTTGCATCGTGCGCACCAGCGTGGGATGTTTTCAGATCTTTTTTAGCGAGGCAGCTCTGGTTGCACTGATTCTGCTTATTCAATATTTCGCGAAATATAGGAAGAGTGTCAGTAAAGCCGTTAATGGTTGGTTACAGATTTTGAACCATAGATACGCTCCTGATGACACGTATTCGACAAAGACTGTCGAATCGACAATTATGCGCAATGAGTACGCATAATTTTTGTATTGCCAACAAAAATCAGTGCAACTCTGTCAGCACGATTTTGAGTGGAGCCGATTCAATCCTTACGCCGCGGAGAAACAAATCTCCATGTACGTTGGTCCATTGGCCAATCCATTTACTGCCGATGCAGCAAACGTAATGGTTCTCGTGGGGTTTACGTATTGAACAAACGATCGATTCTCGTATCTCACACCAATCTGCAGAATATCCGCGTTTCGAGAAACCCCTGAAGTTTCGAGATCAAAATATCCGATTGCGTACATTGACGTTTTATCAGCCATGTTGAAATAAAAACCGTCTGATTCTAAAAGATTCATACCTGATTCATACATCAATCTTTCCTTGTATTCTTTTTTGTTGCTCAACATGGATATATTTTTTTTCAATCGGTTTCGTCGACTCTTAAATGTTTTTGTTTTTGCTCTTGCCTCTTCACTTTTTTATCTGCGATCGAATGAAAAATTCTTTTGTATGCTTCCCAGATAAATATCGATAAGACTTTCAGAGACATTTGAAATGTACGATGCTCCTCGATTTTTATTGCCACCTCCAACGACAAAGCGGAAATCTGCTGATTCGCGGTGACTGTACAATCGACTCTTCGATGCCTCACTTGATGCTCCATAACAAAATTTGTTAACGCTACGTGCTAGTTTGTCGAACAGTTTTCGAAGCTGCTCAAAAAACGGTGCGCTAGAAAATCCATCTAATTGAAAATGATGCTTCATTGAAACAATATTTAATCCCATAGCCTGCATATTGTTTTTTCTAATTGTTTTATTCTCACAGTTTTTATAATCTAAACCCTGATGTTAGACTTTTTTTTAAAGTCGATTACAACCATTTTCTGAATGATGCATGATAGAAACAGCCATTTCCTAAAATACAGAAAGGTTGTGATGAACTTTGTTCTTTATTTATTTTTACTTTATTTACTATTCTGTCTCATTCGACGGAACAATAATGATCGGCTGATTCTTTGTCTTAATATCAAATTTCGACCAGGCTAATTCTTAGTTTCAATATACTCCTTCACTTAAAGTTCTCCGTTGACATACCTTATTTGCAGACAGGAAAATCCGGAACAGCTCCAGATATTATGGCTTGTTTCGTATGATTTTGCACCTGGCAGAGTCGAGATAAGATAGATCAAGTGATATGTATTGTGCTTGTAAGTTCGGGGATTTTACACAAGTGGTGTGAAGTAAACTTTTACGATTGGCCAAGCGTAGAGAAGGAAGAGGGAAAGGGGGTGACAGGGCAAGCGGAAGAAAAGTTAGTGCGAAGCATTTAGAAACATGGAGGCGTCGGAAAGTCGTATACATACTAGCCCGCTGCTCTCTCGCGTGAGCGAGAAAAGTAATGATTCTTCTGCACTACGCTCCAGCTTTTTATCAATCTTGAATGCTGTCGGCTATTTTCTTTTCTTCTTGCTCTGCATCATTCGTGTCCCGTTTACGAGATATTAATATACGTTCTCCCGTGGCCTCGGATTGTTGTGGTAGAAGCTACGATATTGTGTCCCAAAGGTAGTTAAATTTCACAGGAGCATGAAAAAGCATTGTTTCGGAATTTCTATATAAGAGTGTACGACTGTACTTGATAATTATTACGAACAACCAACTGATGATGGGAGCCTTGGTATGCGAATCAGTAATGATTCAATCGACGTAATCGTTGAACTGGCACGTCGGAGATAGATAAGTTTGTTTCGCATAATGACGAATTTTTACAAATCTTTGTTTGTCGTAACAATTTTTTATATATTCTTTCAATTGTGTATAATTATCGAGTCAGGAAAAAATTAGCTATTTGAAGGGAATAAATTCGAATATGAATTATTAAAGATATGGGTTTGTCAAACTGAATTTACAAAATCAATCTTTTCTTTCATGCGGTTTTTAAAACAATGCTAGGTGGTTGCATATGAAACCGCTCCATTTTGGACCATTTTGGACGAAAGAAAAGATAGTGATTAGGTTGCAAATCGACGAACTGATTTATTTAAAGCATTGCCCATCGAACAGACTACCTTAGCCCATCTTTCGGTCAACAATCGGCTTCCACGCAGGAAGAATTCGGCTTCTTAAGGTCGTAGTCTCGCCAAGGCGTTTTCCTATAGATTTTTAGTTTATTTTTACGACACATTCAAGACACTATTAAGTTATTACCTGCAAAATTTCAAAAGGACTCTCCGTTCTGTAAACGAGATATTTGCAATCAAAGGTTGCACGGTTTTCCACGTGTTGTTATGGGGAACGGTGGAAAATTTCACATTTCATGCAATAAAGTCGAAACTTTTCTACATATTTTTCTTAAAAAAATCTCAATTACAGAGGAACTATGACGAAGTAGGTAAAAAACCATGACCTTTTACCGTCTAGTTTCAGAGATAAAGCGATTTAAATTAAGCAATGTCTAGCGACGCCAGCGTAACGAAGTGACTGGAGCAGACTACAGCCGGCGATCTGGCAGCGCCGCAAGCGTTTGGCGCGTTCATCGATAGAAAATGCATCTAGCCACGCGGCAGATTTTTTATATTACTATATATATATATATATATATATATATATATATATATATATATATATATATATATACTAATATAAAAAATAGACTGATTAAAAAAAAAATATATATTTTTTTTCCTTCTGGATTCTCGTGCTATTGTTGGGCACTAATAAAAGAAAATTTCTCAAAAAAGATGGGCGCGGTCACTCAATTTTTAGAGGTGGCTATCTCGACTTTTTTGTATTTGAATTTTTTTTAACGAACGTATTGCATTTAAGCATAGTTATGGCTTCGGATTACGGATAAAAATCACATCCAGCAGCTATTTCGTAACAAAAATAAACTCTAACAATTTGAAAAGATTGCAATATTCACAATTCAAATCCAGGTACATCAATAATGGCGCCTATACTACTCTCGTTGTTCATGTAGATTCATTTATACGCATTAACATTTCGCACTTTTTACGAAAAATTAAATTATAAGCTTTTATTCATAAATCATGTATTTACATTTTCAAAATGCTACACTTATATTATCTTCAAACTCATTTATATTTCTTCCCAGCCACTGGTCGTGTTCGTTGGGTCTCATCATTTTGATACGAACAAGTGCGCATGTGCATAATGATGCGCAACGCGCAACTGCGCAACAAAACGTGCGCATCATCAAATGCGCATAATTATGCGCATGCGCAATCAGAATGATGAGATCCAACGAACACGACCACTGTGCATAACATCGCGCATGCCACTGCGCATTGAACTGCGCATGTCACTGCGCATCCGCGGCGCCATTTTGTATTGGCGCAGCGCATTTGTAAGTGGTGTTGTTTTTTTTTCAATGTGACTCAATTAAAGACAATTTTAAACAACGGCTCGGAAAAACGAAGACAACACAATTTGGCTAATCGGCAAGGAAATTCCGAAAATAAGTATCCGTCATTTACCGTCAAATCGGAAAGTTTTGAGTTTGTTCTTTTACAAATATAACAGAGAAAAACTGACCATACGTCGAAGTGCACACGAAAGGATGAAAGAAGTTTTCGAACACTGGAAATATGCTGAAATTCCAACGCGTCGATTGAATAACGCAATCTTGAAATTAATAAAACTCCATCCAGTCTGGAAAAAACTTTTAAAAAATCGGTTTAAAAAGAATTTGCCGTCACAACGGAGAAATAATCGAAATGTGTGATGCAAAAATAATCGCTCAAGTTCGTTAACATATTGGGCAGAACGAAAATGTGCAACGTTGAACAGTTTGTCCAAATCTCTCTTAAATTTACGCTCCTTCAATATTTGTGACGGCAAATCCTTTTTAACCCGATTTTTTAAAAGTTTTTTCCAGACTAGATGGAGTTTTATTAATTTCACGATTGCGTTATTCAATCGATGCGTTGGAATTTCAGCACATTTCCATTGTTCGAAAACTTGTTTCATCGTTTCGTGTGCACTTCGACGTATGGTCAGTTTTTCTCTCTTATGTTTGTAAAAGAACAAACTCAAAACTTTCCGATTTGACGGTAAATGACGGGTACTTATTTTCGGAATTTTCTTGCCGATTAGCCAAATTGTGTTGTCTTCGTTTTCCGAGCCATTGTTTAAAATTGTCTTTACTTGAGTCACATGGAAAAAAAACAACACCACTTACAAATGCGCTGCGCCAATACAAAATGGCGCCACGGATACGCAGTGACTTGCGCAGTGGTATGCGCAGTGGCATCCGCGATGTTATGCACAGTGGTTGGGAAGAAATATAAATGAGTTTGAAGATAATATAAGTGTAGCATTTTGAAAATGTAAATATACGATTTATGAATAAAAACTTATAATTTAATTTTTCGTAAAAAGTGCGAAATGTTAATGCGTATAAATAAATCTACATGAATAACGAGAGTAGTATAGACGCCATTATTGATCTACCTGGATTTGAATGGTGAATATTGCAATCTTTTCAAATTGTTAGAGTTTATTTTTGTTACGAAATAGCTGCTGGATGTGATTTTTATCCGTAATCCGAAGCCATGAGTATGCTTAAATGCAATACGTTCGTTAAAAAAACATTCAAATACAAAAAAGTCGAGATAGCCACCTCTAAAAATTGAGTGACCGCGCCCATCTTTTTAGAGAAATTTTCTTTTATTAGTGCCCAACAATAGCACGAGAATCCTGAAGGAAAAAAAATAATTTTTTTTTGAATCAGTCTAATATATATATATATATAATAATAATAATAATAACATAGCTCAAAACTAGTAAATGAATTGAAAAAAAATCGTGGAAACAATAACATTTTTTTATTATCTATTCATCGAAGTGAAATTCATCAATTCAACGACTCACGATACGTTGCCCCACATTTTCGTTATTCATAACCTCTACATCGTTCTTCTTTTCGTTTTCTTTTGTTGCACGGGTCATAATTTCGATCGCTCTCCGATTTTTGACGACCGTTTTTCGTTTGGCAAATTTGCCTTTATGTTGCACTTGTTCCGTAATTCCATTTTATACTAAATATCACGACAAAAATTCGCTGGGCTTGCGACGTTGCCACAATCTCCGCGCTCGCTAGACTACAGTATTATGTGCATATCAGTATACGCAGCGTGTCTACGTATTAATAGTCGCAATGAATAATCTGATACAAAAGTGAAGGTTAGGTGAAGGAGGGGACGTTGTTATTTTTGGAACTCTAAACAGTATAATAGGTATTTTCTTCATTACTTAATAGGTTTTTACATCCTGATAAGATGTCAAACCTACATTATAAAGATATTTCGCAATATTTCGAGGCTTTCATAGATTGAGCGAAGAATAAACTTTTCAATGCGACTGTGGCAAGACTAGTACCTCAAGGAGAGATATACACCTATACGATGTAGGTTGACAATTATCATGATTTATTCGTTCCTAAATTTTCAAACGCGTTTTTCTCAAAACTACATTTTTTTAAATCGGTACTCAAAATTTCTCGAAAACCAATGAACCGATTGCCTTGAGGTTTTTTGTGGTTATTCTATACACCATTATCTAGTACTTGTAATAGGATTATTTCCGTTATTTAGTTTTTGTTTTATAGACAAAATAATAAATAATTTTTGGCCCAAAAATCACTATTTGAGTCCAAACGTCCGCCATTTTATCATAAATCGATATTTTCAAAATCGGCTATGACAAGTACTAGATTATAGTATCTAATTTAAACATCTTTTCGGTTTTTTTCAGATTATTTTTCAAAAAACGCCACTGGATACCGTATACGCAGATTTTTTTTACGACTCTCCAAGGATCATACAATATCCTTTTTATCATAAGTCTTTTATTATAAGAATCATAAAATTAAACATATTTTTGAAAGTATAAACTTTTAGATAATTAAAACCCCGATCCGAAATTTCAAATAGTTTTCCTTGACAAAATTCACAAAAATGACCTTTTTCCGGCTCCTAGGTGTATATCTCCCCTTAAGAGACAATCCAGTCATCTAGCCATTTTTTAATTCCTTTGTATGAGGTGAAGTGCTGAGCTGTAAGCACTAACTACATTGACCTGAATAAAGGCCAATCGGAGAAAGCAATTTCTGGGGGATATGGTGAGTGGGGTGGGATTTCCTAGCTTATTCCTTTCAAGCACTTCTCAGCCGATTAAACAACATGCGGCCTGGCATCGTCGTCGACAAAATCATCTTGTCGTGGCGATTCTCTCATTCCGACCTCGTCTCGTGCTGCGCCCGCTTCAAAGGTATCAATTCCAATCGAGAACGATTCCCTGGGGTCGGTTTCGACTATTTCAACACCGCATCAGACACGACACCCATTTTTCAGGCGGCCGCGGTCCTTATTGTTTATAGAGAAATCACCACTTTGGAAGCGGCGAAACCGCTCGCCGCACGTTGTACTCTATGGAGCATATTCATATTTCCGCGGCCAATATCTTTGCTAGAGCATAATGAAGCCCAATTTACTGCGAATGTGATTTATTTGGAATAACACTTACCTTTTTAAAGCCCATTAAAATAGAAGATGTTAACGCAATGAACAAATATCTCCTTTGGCGTTCAGCGTGGCTGTATGTACCTATCATCATGCGTATTGCCAACTTTACTCCGGGAAAATATTGTACCTATCGCCATTTATCACCAGCGTGCAGTTTTATATGCAACCATAAATACTTTCCCCATTTCTTATGCAGTTTCTTTTCCTGATATCTCCTTGTATTCAGTAAAAAATAAACATCATTTATTTAGAATTTCCCACTTTCCAGAAATACTGGCATTGCCGCTCAAAACGCAAAGCTTTGAAACTTTTATATAAGAAGAGAATAGGTAAATATCAATAAATATGCGAACAAAACGATCTTTAGTAATTACCATTTGTTAATAAGCCTCGAGTTCCACTTGCGACTATCCGCAACGATCGAATTATTAATCATTATCGATTTTTTATTGAAATTTCATTACATAATATGTTATCAAATGTTGTGCATTCAATTCGTTTGCCATCAATAAATAACAAAAAATATATTCTATTTTACCCCTATAACCTTTGAATGAAGTTTCTTTTAAATCGTAGAACGTACTCGGGAGTCGAAGAATGCGAGAAGGAAAAGAAAGAAAGATCAGTAGGATACATTAGGCCTCGTAAAGTGTTTTCTCGTAGTCCCCACTCGTAAAGCAGTCAAATTTGTCCGCACTTTACCAACCCCATAGGGTGTTTAAAATGTCTTAAAATTAGTGCGACGACGGAGCAGGTGCGAGGTAAGGGGCAAAACGTCTTGACGGTAAATGCACTTGACAATGCTGGATAGAGCACAGATCAGATCACGGCGTAGGCTGGGACGTGTATCACCCGATACTTTGGGTCCTGCCGATTTAGAGATCGTAAAGTAGAAGGGTCGGGTCACGAAGAGGCGGTGGGTGAATATTCAGTATTATTGTACAGCTGTTTTATTGGTCACAGTATAACAATTCAATCAGATAAACTAAAAAGCAAATCAATTCGATTGAAGTATTTAACTTAATCTTAATATGTTTAAATATTTAATAGTTCATTTAATGATAATGAAATATGTTGGGAAAATTACCAGTCTAGAGCCCGGTATAGGGGTGAATTTTGTCAATTTTGTATGGACACCGAGTTGATACGATAAAAATTCCATTTAACGGCCTCTGTTTCAGATATAATCAACTTAACTTTTTTTTAAATCACACGATTTTAGAACAACGTAGCACCCCTGAAACTGGGTGAAGCGGCCACCTTCGTCTGATAGCCTTCTGCGGCCGACAACACCACGTCGCCAATGCTTTAACGCTCGGCTTGAATTATGTTTTTGAATCTCATAACAATACTTTGTATCAAAGTAAGTAGGAAATTTTTTATATGTTGGGAACTTTTTCCAAAACATTGTGTTCAGTGATTTTTTTAAACCGAAAACAGCTTTTTCAAATAAGCACCATATTATGAAAAATCTATATTTTTCCATTTCCCCACGTACGTCGAAGGCAAAGCTTGTCTAGACTTCAAATTATTTTAAATTGTCGCTCCAGATAAAAAATGTGGAACTCTTGCCGACCGCAGGACTCTATTGTACAAATGTGACAAACTTGAGGATATATAAAGGTCGCCAACCGAAATTTTCATTCTGTTAACTGGATATCCATGAAAAAAATCGGATTCCACCATCTTCCGGGCCCTAAACTGATAGTCTCCCTTGCTATATTATATTCCGAAAATCCCAATGCACTTTTACTTAAAATCAAATTGCAGCCCGGTGTAATTCAGCGAAAATTACAGTTCACCGCGATAACAAAATGCGACAGTTAAACCATTTTTATGAAGAAAATCCTCAAGATACCGTAAAAACGTAAGTAATAGATGCCAGCGATACTGAAAAATTAATTTTGTTTGTTTTCGTTTTTTAATAACAAATTTTTTTTATTTTTAACAAATATACCCTCTCAAAGTTTTTTACAAATATACCCTCTCAATGCTTTTTTTCTGTTTTAAAATTTAGTTTTTTTTTAACCAATGTACCCCCTGCATTTCCTTTCTTTTTTTAATACGAAACTTCTTTTTGCTCCCTTGGAATATTGTGAATTTAAACTTTCGAAAGCGGAACAGTCGTTTTGAGTACTCAAACATTTTTCTGAAAAAATTTACACACAATATTAAAAAAAAATTATAATAATTATGGCTCGATGGCATTTGAGTGACAATGTGCGAAAAGTTGCTTGTCTGGCAATCCTGATTGAAAAAGGCTATCGTTACCGCGTAATACAGGGGATACACATATTTTAAAACAAAGTTAATTTTGAAATAGAAAAAAGCGTTGAGCGATGACATTTTTTACCTTGCGATGGTATGATTGTTATTTTTTAATGAGGAATTGGCAAACGAATAAAATTACACCTTTAGAAGGAAAAATAATTTTTTTAAATAAAAAGAACGAAAACGAATAAACATTCGATTATTTTCTTTCCTGAAAAAAAACACTCTACATGAGAAAAAATACCAATAAATGTCAAAAAAACATTTTTCTCACCTTGAACGAATTAATCTCATTTAAAAGCAATATGGGAGTTCCGTTAATATTTTATATAGCATTTTAAAACATTGATCATTCGGGCCACCGGGGTAAAAAAATCGGAGAAACTAAACGCTTTGCATACTTTTTGTGGAAATTATGAGCTTAGAAAAAATGCCTAAACATAATGGTTGCGATGGTTATCTACGAAAATATCGTAACTTTTGTAATTTGAGGAACAAAAGCCATTTTTCCATCGATACACCGTATCGGAAAAAATCTTATTAAGAATTGTGTGCTTCCCCTTAAAGAGCATACTTTCAGCTTTCCGTAACTACCCGTCAGCCTTCTATCCAGTGAGTGGTTCATAAGATATTGATTATCAAAGTCAAAAGCATGATTTTGGAGAAATCCATTTTAATCTACGAAACCATTTTACAACCTACAAACCATTTTAATCTACGAAAAATCATCATACAGACCTCTTTCAAAGCTCAAATTAAAGGGGAAGTATCAAGAAAAATAATATAATTGCATCAGTGATTTAAAAAAATTCTTTGTCTGTAGATCTTTTAGAAAAAAATAAAAAAATTTCCGTCGCAATTCTTCTCTTGGTTCGCTAGTTAGAAGGGGACAGAGAAAATTTCAAAGCTGAAGCTCGAAAAATGGAGTTTAAAAGTTTAGAAATACTTTTTTAAATTTCTCCTACAATAACTTTCCGCGGAGATAGAGCAATTCAAAAGAGACGTAAAAATTTGGCAAATTTTTTTGCTTTCATAATGGTTGTCAGTAGTATAGTTGCACTGCCGCAATTCAGTAAGGTCACGGCGTTTTGCATGAAGTTATAGCAGTGAATCCCGTAGACTACGCGCGGACTGGGTAGTTTTTTATGATAATTTTTTCCTGGCGCGTTTAGCCCCCAGCAAGGATTCCGAAAAGAGAGGCAAAAAATCTGTCTCCGAAGCCGTCGCAAGCATGAGAAGTCAAAAGAATTAGGAAACCAATACATCGGAGAAAACAGAAGAGAAGGAAGAAGACTTTAAAAGAGTAAGAGACAGGAGAGAGAGAGAGAGAGAGAGAGAGAGAGAGAGAGAGAGGGCGTGCCCGTTATTGCGGCTCCTACAAAGAGAGTTTTGCCCACTTGTGGCCTCACTGCTGGAGGGCCTTGCGGAAACGAAGCATACCGAGGGAGACACGAAGCAGAAAAGAGCGCAAAGAGTAGGGATGAAAAGAAGACGAACCCTCTCTATTTGTCTCCCTTACTCTCGTTCCTTCTCTCTCATACGGGAAGTTCTTCTCCTACCACAACGAGAAACGTGAGGCTCAGGGCATTGAGGCCCTCGACAGGTAATCGTTGAGGGCCTCCTCCTCCTTTCAGCTCCCCACCACCACCATCCCCCAAGTACGAGAAAGACGGGCAGCGTGGTCCAGCCACGAGATCTCGTCCGGCCCAGAGAAGTCAAGACGTTACTCGAGACTTGCTCGACACTCGGCTCGTCAGTTAGCGCAACGCTTCGGTCCGTGCTGGGGATGTACAGGAAACACCCTCAAAATAGAAATACCAATAACTCGCTACCCCACAATTCTTGCAAAGTGGCGCACGGCAGAAAGCAACATAATTTTTTTTCCAACACAACTCCTTAAGCCTCGTTACCGAAAGAGCTCGCTAATTGTTGAACTATCGCTCATTTCAAACGTTCGCGGAAAAGTGGGGATTTTCAGACCGCCCGGGTCATTAAAGCCATCGTGTTGCGTGTTGTTCGAAGTTTGATCGCAAATCACTCGCCGAGCACTCCGATGACAGTGAGAGAGTACGAGAGAATCGAGACTGTGGTGCGTGGCTGCTAAAAAATCCGGGGCCCGGTCTGTTTTCGTATTGATAGCGCAATCGCACTCGAGTCAGTGAATCGAAGGGTGATAAACGTAACGAGGGACTCATAAGACAAAAGGCCCTTTACCGTTCAAGTGTACGATGACAAGTTACGCGTCCTTCCAGCGATACGACCTATTGGATTCAGAGGGTTACGGATCGGCGAGCAGTCCCGAATCGAATCCTCCCCGAAGATCGGGCGGGGGCTGTGCTAGTTGCCCCGTACATCACCATCAAGACTCCTATCCTCAGCCACCAAGATCACGTGGCAGTAGTTGCGGTAGCGTCTGCTCCGTCGACAGTCGTCACAAAAATAATTACCGCAACGATCACAATCATAGTAGCACGGTACCGGCAAGTCTCTTTAATTTCACCGAGTTCTACGAGGGCTATCATCAAGAGGGCGAAACAATCAACGAGTCGTTATCGATGATGGAAGTCGCGACGAGGAATTCCAAAATGGAGCGCACGATGCACGGATACAAAACGAATTCTCACAGTAATCATCAGTTTTACGATGTTGTAAATCCCGCTATCCGCGCATCCTACGTCAACGCGCATCACAACCAAAAGACTAGTCTCGAACACGGCCTTCATCATCCCAATCACGCAAGCGATCAATTGGAAGGTTATCTTAACCCTAAAGTGCCTTGCAACTCTTCCAAGAACGAAGTTTTCAATCAGAAAAGTGAAGTGGCACCGGACCCTTACGTTCCCTCAAGGAGAGATGTGGTTTTCCTCACGGGAGGAGTTTTTCCGACCGCCAAGTGCGACATTCCCGCCCAAGGTCACGGCAACGTCGCGCTACGAGTGAACCATATTTCCAACGGATATCAGCCGTTGGAGGAGAACATGATGAGCGAAAACGGTTTGGACTCCGAATACGGCTCGTCTGAGACCAACAACGGCGTGAGGATTACCGGACACGTGCAAAAACCCAAGAGCACCGGAACACCCGGCATTGAAGTCATCAGAAAGAGACGTCTCGCTGCTAATGCCCGAGAGAGGAGGCGAATGAACAGCCTCAACGACGCATTCGACAGGCTACGCGACGTCGTTCCCAGCCTCGGGAATGACCGGAAGCTCAGCAAATTCGAGACACTTCAGATGGCGCAGACTTACATATCGGCACTTTATGAACTATTGCAGCGGGAATGACGAAACCCCCCGCCCGGTTCTAGGTATACGTGTGAGTTCATGTACAGACCGCCTCGGAGAGAAGATGCTCAAAAAAGTCACGTTCTAAAACGAGAAGAACCAATTGTTGCTCAAGCGATATGCCGTCCAAGCGTCGTCGATTTCTTAAAAATAAATGCGCGTCTGTTTTTTTTTTTAATAGTAGAAAGTAAGAATTCATGAGTCAACGCATTGACACTTGTAAATAACATGTAAAAAAGGGAATTTTTAAAGTTATTGCGGGACAGTAGCTTCATTTGTAAATATATATTTACCGCGCCAAAATTTTGATTTTATACTTTCTTTTAAATTCTTATAAAATACAGATCGATCACATAGACTCGCCGAAAAATGGTCTCGGCTATCGTTGGGTGATTCACTGTGTAAGTTGTTGCTTCGAGAAAGCGGAACGAAATACAACCCCTGTACACAGGAACGATGGTCGACTTTTCTACGAACAATTTGCCACACCCCTGGGCAAAAATTGCACAAGTACATCTCGTATTTAATCTTCCTCTTAGTACAGTAAGCAAAAGTTGGCACTAATATACAAACCCGTACATCCGTTCAAGTATTCTCTCTTTTATCTCCACTTAGCGGTCAATCACGATCAAATACAATTTTGCACACAAAGGTTCACCCGGTCTCGCACCACGGACCCTTGCCCTCCTCCTCTCCTTTCTCATCTCGGCAACCCTTCTTTCGCGCGGCAATGTCGCACAAAGAGAGCAAATTGAAATCTCCTAGCTGACAGAATGATAGATAGTGACACGCGGGGAGATTGGATTGTATATGCGCTACCGCGTTTATCCCTCTTTCTCCCTCTTGCCTCGTCTATCTGAAGTTCATAATGTATGTAAAGGCACTTCAACATTAATAATGTGAGAAAAAATGTTAACTTAGAATCGGGAGAAATAAGAACAAAACGCTACTACAAATAATCTTGTGCCAGTATATAGAAGTTGCAAAAAACGAAACATTGTAATTGTATACGGACTTTCACTCGTTATTTCTAAAATGACATCACGAAAATTCCGACAGGGTATTTTTAATATTTAGTTTTCTGGTATATTATTATTTAGCGGTGCAGATAACACACAGTCGGCTAGAATAGCACCAAATTTGGCTACTTAAATTTGTCATATTGCTGAGCTAAAAGAAGAAAAACGACGACGAACGGAAATGTTTTCTCTCGCTAATATATTAAAAAATTGCATGGTATCGTTGAAACAAGAACTAAACGACTCGTGTATATGGCAATATAAATCAATCACGTACTTGCACTTAAAGCAACGATTTCGTCGTCTTGACGGGTTTGCATATCCTTGGGGCCCAAAAAACAGGTTGATTTTCAAATATTTCTGTCCGTTGAGAGTATTGGGATGACGAGGTTGGGATTTTATACACAATTGGTAGGGTGTGGCCAAGTTTGGGTTTGTTAAATATTGGAAAGCATTGATAAACGATAGAGTTATTATTATTTAAACAAAGTCTCGCCGTTGCTGCATGGCCAATCGGTGTAGATGGTTCTGGCAACGAAGGTAATGTGGAATGATGAAATAAAAAATGTCCTTTTAGTATAATAATAAAACTTTTTATAACCGGATACTTTTTTGAAATTTTGTAAATTATGATAATAGCAAAATGTAATGTATTTCTTATCATTTTTTATTAACAAATGGATAAACATATTAAAGGTTATTTAACGTATTAAACATATTAGAAGGGTTAAACGCAGTGGGGCGGTCGAACCCTTCACAACAATCGTCCAAAGTCGGTAAATTTGTTTTTATTCATTCCCAAATGAAAGTTAAATATGCTATAAAACTACGGAATGAAGCAATCGTAATTACGAAATATCAAGCCTATGAAGGCCCCTCAACTGGCCTGTTAACGATTACGACAATAATAACAATAATGCCAATCGCGACGATACGAACCACAAAACCAACACCGACTACACTATTGTTTTTCTACATTCCAGACAATTATACACGAACCGGAAAATAAATACTGTATTATAAAAATAATAGTTTCAATAATATAACACGCGTAATACAAATAGCGTCGTATTGTGTATGCTCGGGTTGGTTGTGTGGAGAGTGGATGTGTCGGAAAATTGTTTGCGTATACATAAGTGTCCACGGAACTCCCGCGTAGCCAGATGAATAGAGAAGAGAAGACTCTCTGCGGGTGATTAAACGCATCTATGCATATATCTACTCCTGTACGTTGGTTACAGAACGATGTGCCATACGGTACATATAATCGGAATGAATAATCCACATTTTAAAAAATCCTAATGATATCAATGCGCAAAAATGCGTGAGTGCGCTCTTCCTCAATTAAAGGACACAAGGATTGATACCGTGAACGCGTGAAGAGAGTCTCCTCAACTCGAGGCCAGTTCGTATCAGTAATTTCTAAGGAACAAAAGCGCTCTTGGCGCCCGCGGATCTCGTCTTCTTCTTGTGAGATCAATACGCTCATCGGACACCAGCGAAACGCACGCTCATTACTTCTCCTCAGTGCTCGTAACATCTTCATCTGTGTTCGCGCTTACGCGTTACAGTCGATTCACGCGGTACATACAATTATATCTGTGCAGTGGCCATTCTGCGCTAATTCTGCCATTCATACTTTTTCCACGCTTCTTTTAGCCTCTCTCCAACGTTCAACGGCTAGTAAAAGAAGTCGAAAAAACCTATTTAATTCCCCACTATTGTGAACGTATACTCCAGGCTTTAATTTAATTTTTTTTTGGGCACGTTTCGACGGCAGTGGAATATTCCAATACAACTTTTGCACCACTTTTGCGTTCGAAAATTTGTACATAATCATTCAGAATCATACCTAAAGTTATAGTACGATCGTGCTGTATATTGGAATCGGAAAAAATTAGAAGGCTAGTTTTTTGACAGGTCATTTTTTAGGTGCCACGGGCGCTAAAACCAAGTTTGCCTAAAAATCGGGGGGTAGGGTTTTTTTAGGGGATGGGGGTGAATTAATGCCAAACTACAACCCCCACGAGGTCGGCGCCGGGAGGCAAAATGTTCAGAAAAATCCGGGTTTTATTTTTGTCCATAGCGCCGAAGTCGTGGAAGTTCATTTTGGGGGTGAAAAAGTGGGGTGAAATTTTGAAAAATCAGTTTTCATTCGCTAACTCTTTAGGATAAATTCATACAATTTTTGTTCAAATGGAAACGTTGTAGCCCTTGAAACGACGCGTCCATCGAGTATTCGATCAACCCTCTCCAATAATATCTTCGCCCCCAAAATAATTGTTGAAGAATTAACGAAAAAATTGTTTATTGAATAACTCAAAAACAATCTTGTTTCGGGGATGGATCAAATGTACGAAATGTAGAGAATAATTTTCTCTATATTTTCGTTCCTATGCACAACTTTTGAATTCTGCTTTTTCGAACCCCTCTCAGGGATTGAAAATCCAAAATGAAATTCTGGGAAAACTATTGATCGAAACTAAAGAGAGACGAGTTTGGCGCTGTGGACAAAAATGTAGCTGAGGGTTCAAGCTCAAATTCTTCCACGGCGGCGAATTCGTGTCGTCAATAGTTTTCCCAGAATTTCATTTTGAATGTTCAACTCCCGAGAGGGGTTGGAAAATCAAAATTCAAGGGTGGTCCATAGCAACGAAAATATGGAGAAAATGATTCTCTACATTTCGTACATTTGAACCATACTCGAAAAACCTATTGTTTTTGAGTTATTCAATAAACTATTTTCTTGTGGTTTTTTAACCATTTTTTGGGGGTGAAGATATTATCGGAGAGTGATGATCGAATATTCGATCGACGTGTCTTTTCAAGGGCTGCACCGTTCCCATTTTAACAAAAAACGTACAATTTTTTTCTAAAGAGTTATTGAATTAAAACCGATTTTTCAAAATTTCACCCCACTTTTCCACCCTCAAAATGAACTTCCACGACGTCGGCGATGTGGACAAAATCCCGGATTTTTCTGAACTTTTTGTCTCACGGCGCCGACGTTGTAGGGGTTGTAGTTTGGCATTAATTCACCCCCATCCCCTAAAAAAACCCTACCCCCCGATTTTTAGGCAAACTTGGTTTTAGCGCCCGTGGCACCTACAAAATCACCTGTCAAAAAACTAGCCTTATTCTAATTTTCTCCAATTCCGGGTTTTTTTTTCAGCGACAGCACGACTGTACTATTAGCATTTCTAACGTGTGCATTTTGATATGTATTTGGATGATTAATATTTTTCTAGTAGACAGAGCATGTGTGGAATATTGCGTCTGATTGGTGAACATCTTCAGGACGGGGGACCATTTTCTTTCATCACTGCCTTAGCACGGAATGTCCCACACATTATCCATATAAATTATATTCATTCACGTTCATGTATTATATACATGTCTATATAACGCAAGGAGAATGCATTAGCCGAGTACAAGACAGATCGCCATCAGCCGCATCCCCAAGACGTTTTGTCGTATCAACGTCATTTGTCTTTGGTCACACCTTGACATCATTAACGCTCTCCGGGAGGCTTTCGGAAAGCGGAGAAGCAAAATAAGATCTACATGTTTCTGTGTCCAACCTCGACAAGGGACCGGATCCCGCTCTTCGCTTGTCTGGCGATTTCCAATTGTAACTTTTGCTATCCGTGCACCAGGGATGAGCCATAGCTGAAACAAAAAGAAAAATCAATTTGATAAAAAAACTCTATCAAAAATAATGGTGCATACTGTGTATAATTGTTCTGGAAGAAAGTGATCGCGATTATTGGGAAAAGACAAGGCCAGGACTTTGTTAAAACGATGAAAATTTTTTCGGAATCTTTTACATTTTTCTTACACGAGCGCAATCCACTCTGGCTCCCGTTAAAGGTTTTTTACAATAAAGTAAATACACTACAAATACAATATAAAATAATTAATAGGCAACTTAATAAATATTTCTCCCCTCTAAAATCTTCTATAAATGACGTTTATTAATTAGTGTCTGCGTCACATAGAACAATTTGTCAATAGCCGGCACATAAACTAAGTTGAAGGATTTAAATCGTACAATTGTAAACCTTTTATTTAATTTGATGTATTCGTATTTCTTAACGTTTCTTTATGTAGACTGAACGAGTTCCCACCAATGAAATGTTCCTCCAACGAGACCAAATGTATTATTTAAGCAATGTGCAATGATGAATAAAAAAGAAAAGAGAACGGAGCGCGAAGAGAAGCACTCCCTAAATTAACAACCCCTGTCATTTTACAATTATTTTATCCTTCACTCCTGTATATGATTCGAGCACCATTTTCTCCTACCTGCCAACTTTCATCAAGATGTCGGTGACTCTAATTTCGGTGCCTGTAAAATCTACGGACATTGAAGCGACAGGAGAACCTACTTATACGCAGATATGACAAATACTGATAAACGCAATGCCAAACGCAACCAAATCTTTTGTTCCAAGCAAATTTGGATAAAATACGTGATATCGATCAAATGTTCGTGTCGACTGATTCATAATCATTTCTGCGATACTTCTCGCTTCTTCCGCCCTTGCTCTCTCACTAAATGCCTAGAAATATAATAATTAAAGAGGTCGGATCAAGGGAACTTGTGCTATAAGGAAGAGAGAAAAGGGAGAACAAGTGGCTAGAATAAAAAAACAACTTAAAAATTATTTAAAATAATCAATTTTGGAATGAGTTCAATAAAAGTAACTGCCGTCTCGGCGATCGATCAAATAATCATTCAATTCTGGTTGCGATTATTTTAGTCTAAATTCAAACTGAAATTATTGAAAATGCATATGGTTGCTCTCATCTTCACTCATCTATCCTCATTATATTAAAATAAAATACACTTCGGAACGATGCCATAGTTGTGACAGTTTGCTGCGACCTAAAGCACAGTGGTTGAAATTTAGCAAAGTAGCATTTCAATAGAAAATGGCAGTACATTATTCTACAGCAACGATTAGTTTTTTAACCCGCCGTAAAATGTATACAGATTTGAGAAAATATGAAATTTCGGGCGATTGCCATTCTACGGAAATTTGAGTATTTAAAAGAATCCTAATATTTTCAGCACGACGAAAATCGTTTAAAAGAGCGTTCTGTAAATGCCACACTAACAGGATGTCATCATAACTTTATGAGTATTCATAAAATAATCCGTAGTCCTAATAGATGTCTGTGAAACTGGAAACGATGAGATCACAACGAAGTAAGTGGGTGATCTTTAAAAACTTCTTGGTTCTTGCGTCAATTTATTCGAATTGAGTGACTATGCAAGATAATTCGAAAAATATATTTTACGTTCTAACGTTCCTTTGCCATACTGAAAGGTTGCACATTGTTTGTGTCTTGCTGGCCAGAACTTTGGCATGTCCTGAAAAATGGAGCCTGTCTCTCAGAACTGGGTAAAGCTACTTTGCTTTTCACCTCATCGAAGATATGAATAATTGTTTAGGAACAAACTAATCTATCTATTGTAACTCTATTCACCATTAAATGCATTAATTTCATCAATGACAATCAACGAGGATTGGAATGATTTTAATAAATACCGGGATTACAATAACCAATGACTGGAGCATATCGGATAGGAAAGTTATTTATTGAAGCAAAAAAGTAAAGCAGGCCATTCGTCGTTTTTGAACGCCTTGTCGACATGTTGGGAAATATCAATGTTCTGGCCGGGAATACACCACCTAAATGTATTTCGCCAACAATCCGCCCAGTGGCTACATGCGAAGCGCTTCTCATAAGCAAGATACCGTCGTACGTGAATAAAAATTCGTCGTGTGCTTGTACCGAACCTTTTACAGTGTGCACTTCCGCTTATAATTTTGCGATACTTGTGAAATAACATTTTGCATTCGAGGCCTTTTTTGCTCGGATAGTGAGCGAGAGAAACCTCTCGAGTTGAAAGGGATAACAAGTATCAGTATACCACCCAATACTATATATTTTACTCGGGTAGATCGCCAAATGCCCCTGCAGACCTCCAGTACTTGATTGATTCCCTTTCGAGTTCCTAATCAGTTCGCGAAAAGGGAACGGCAGATCGGGGCCTGGCCTAAGACCGGTTGGTTACATGGCAAACCTAATCAAAGCTGGACGGCCTGACCATGACCTGATATTATTAAGAGAAGGCAGATCGGTGTAGGGCTCTTTCTCGAGTCAAATTTCTATAGGGCATTGGTTGATATTCTAAAATTTCTCCGTTCATACGTCAATTAATGTCAATTACATAGCTGTGAAATACATTTGCAGAGATATATTATATATCTTAACGGTCCTTTGCAGTTCTGAAAGATTGCGCATTGAATAGGTTGAAATTAGTTAATATTCCAAAATTCTCCCGTTAACTTTAATACCTTCATCTCCCCGTGTAGAAATTTGAGTCGGGGAAAAGTCCTGACCCTGATCTGCCTTCCGTTAATACTATCAGGTGATGTTCTGGTCGCCCAGCCTGGATCAGGTTCACCATGTAATGGGTCTTAGGCCAGGCCTTGATCTGCCGTTTCCTTTTCCGGTAACTGATTGGGAACTGATTAGGAACTGGACAGTGCAAGGGTCAAGTACCGGGAAGGCTTTAGGCGATCTACCCGAGTCAAATAGGTAGTATTCGGTGGTATACTGATACTTATTATCCCTTTGCACTCGAGAGGTGACTCGCTCATCATACACTATCCGAGCGAAAAAAAATCTTTGGGTGCAAAAGGTTATTTCACAAATATCGCAAAATCATAAACGTAAGTGCACGCTGTAAGCAGCGCTGTAAGTACCTTGCTTGCGAAGCGCTTCGCTTTTAGCCACCTGGGGAATTGTTGGCGACATAGAGTCAGGTAATGTCTCCGCGGCCAGAACATTGATATTTCTCAACATGTTGACAAGGCGTTAGGAAACCACGAATCACCTGCTTTACTTTTTTGCCTCATCAAATAATTTGGCTATTCATTATGCTCAAATCATTAGTTATTGTAATTCCGGTATTTATGATAAGCATCATCATCCTCGTCGATCAGCATTGATGAAACGAATGCTTTTAATGGCGAATAGCATTATAACACATGTACTACTTTCATCCCAATCAATTGTAAATACCTTCGATGGGGTGAAAAGCAAAGTACCTTTACACAGTTCTTAAAGACAGGCTCCACTTTTCAGGAGATGTCAATCTTCTGGCCGAGTAGACATCACGTGAAGATGTACTTGCTCGCAATATATCCTGGCCAGAAGATTGTAATTTCCAAACAAAGAGGGTAGGCCGTAAAAAACGATTTAGCGATCTTCTCGGTTTGTTCCATGGGCGGGCCCGGTCAGGTAAATCATAATCAAGGCAGAGTCTGATCTGGTCAAGCCTGGTCAGAGCCCGACACAAATGAGGGAATGCCCGGTCACATTTCTGCACGAGTCCCACTACTGTGAGGAGGTGCAGAATAAAAACAGGCTAAACATTTCAAGTCGGATTCTGGCGTTAACAATTTTATGACTATGAAATACATTCCCCACGATATATTCATACGAAAAACTGCGCGTTGTTAAGACGGGATATACATTTACCATGATCGAAAAATCGATTTCTTTTTTTCCTTTAAACGATAGAACACGATATATTCCCATGAAAAACTGCGCGTAGTTAAAGCGGGATATACATTTACAACGATCGAAAAATCGATTTCTTTTTTTTCTTTAAACGATAGATCTATATATGTAGAATATTTCCCTTAAAGTTTAAAAGCGAAATTCGAAAAACTTCAAACGTTACAGCCCGTCAACGCTGTGCCTCACCGCGCGGTTTCGGAGCGGGCGTGAACTTTAAACGCGTTTTTTCTCAAAACTGCATTATCGAAATTGGTGTGCAGGATTACTCAAAAACTGTTAAGCCGATTGAGTTGAAAGTTGGTAGAAATATTGGTACCTTCTACTTGACGCAAATTGTTTTTGAGAAAATGAAAAAAAAAAAAAAACCACCTGTTAATTCCACTTTTTACAGAAATGTTGCGTGAGATGTTGATTTTTTTTTGCAAATGCGTGCTATTTTCTTAAATTTGCATCTTTTCATTATAATTACCGTCACATAGAAACTATACATGTTCTAACTGAAAAAATGTTTGAGCTTTCTTGCAAATCAAAGTCTACGGAAAGCTAGATTGCACGCCGATTCGCGACTCCCGCGGCGACCTTGCTGTAACACTCTGCCACAGCTCGGCCATTAGAATGATGAATTCATTTGAAAAAATTGTTTTGTATACTTATATATACTATTAAAGTATACCTAAAGTTTTATAATTGTAGAATAATTATTTCTTAGTTTAAAAAATCCCTCAATATTGCTTATTCGTTTCCTGTGTAAATGTATATCCCGCCTAAACGTTCTCGAAAACGAGATTATTCAAACTTTACTTTCCGCGCATGTAGGGCAAATCGAGCCCGCGGTACGAGATGAGAGTCTAGAATGCGGAGAGAAAATTTCATGGCTGGATTCGCGTCCTGCAAGAAGGAGAATTTTGATCAAATGTCGGATAGCGGCTTGGACAAAGCGACCTTCGGCTCGCGCCGCTCGTTTTCTCGCGGGGACTGAATCTCTAGGCCAGGTGACTGCATAAGGCATACATACACACGAGCCAGGACAAATTGATACCAGGCAACGTACTATTCACTCTCAGCTTCCCCGTCGCAAACTCTCCGATTCGCCTTCTCTGCTCTTCTCCCGATCGAGCTATGCTCAGAGCTCACATACACCGCTGCGGCTCAGGTATTACCTACCGTCGTTCTTCGAACTAAGCGTTCTACCTTCGTCTAACGACAACGGGCCGCCGTCCAACTACATATTTATTTAAAAATAGTTTTGCAACTTGAAAATGATTTGGTCAATCATAAAAATGTTATTTATAGGCCGGCGAAGCTAATGTGCTCTCGTTGCTTCGGTGCTCGCGAGTATCGAGGATGAGTTTAAATAGATTTACTACAGAATTTAATAACATCCACATTTACGGGATAGTTGGAAATAGCGGTACTACGACAAAAAGGCTTATATATATATATATATATATATATATATATATATATATATATATATATAAAATTATTTTCTAAAGCTTATTATATATTTAATTATTATTACATATATATTAACGAGTCTGTATAAGCTCGGGGGCTCAAAGACAGGTCGATTTTGAATATTTTTTCTGTTGGGAGTATTGGGATAACGAAGTCGGGATTTTACACACAACTAAATACATAGTCGTGCCAAATTTAAGTTTAAAACGATGTGATAAGTTATTTCTATTTAATCAATGCGCCACCGTTGCTGCAATGCTCATCGATGTAGGCGGCTCTGGTGACTAGGGTGATCTGAAATAAAAAATGAAGAAAATAATCCTTTTAGTACAATAGTAGAACTTTTGTATGACCGGATACATTTTGTTAATTTAAAAAATTACGAAAATGGCAATCTATCGAAAAAATTATTTTTATTCACGACCAACGAAAAACAACTTTCACCATTTGTTATTAACAAGTGGATAAACATATAAAAAAATTGTTTGGTGATTCGATGGGGAATGTTATGAGCTGTCCGAATTTTAAAATCAATCGGACGAATAAATTTGAGATACGACTTACAACGTTTCACAAATCATGGTTTCGAGAGGAACGAAAAAACAGGATAATTAGCAGCGAAGTGATTCGCCTCAGCGCAGTGGGCGATCTGGTTTTGCACAGAAATCTTCATAAATTGGCCAATTCTTTTAATTTTCACAAAATCTCCGTTGCAAATAGAAGTTATGGCCCGGGATATAAAACTATGCAATAAAGAAAGAGTTCAAATTGAAATTCCAAGCTTATGCAGCCGCTTAATGGATTATCTTCAAAAATCAATGTTTAACTCTTTCCGCGCTGGCTTTTCTGTCCATAATTATTCGCTCTTTTTGTTCTATAGTGTCTCTTGATATCGAGGGTGGAAGAGATTTTTTTCTTTATAGATTACACATAAAAATACAAATTATTTGTTAGAAGGACGTCAATCCTATAATTCTCAGTACAAATGGGCAAAAGCGAGAAGGAAAAAATCAGTGATAGTAAAACAAAATTATCAATATAAAAGCATGTTGAGCCCAATCAAATAATTACTTCGAATACCTGGGTAAACGTTTTTGACAATTCGGATACAAATACAAATATTATTTTACTTACTATATTCAGTGGATGAAATTCTAAGGATATTCATAGATCGACAGCGCTGGACAAATGACGATCTTGGCCACTTCGACACGTGTGCCACGCGCGTTCGCGATAAAACACCGCTACGTTGTAACGGTGTCGTTTAATGTACCAAGCACAATTCGCGCGATATTATCTCTTCGGTATGTAAATATAGACATAATCAAAGTGGAAGAATGTAAAGAGAAGTTTCCTCGATGTGAGAAGAACTCTCATAACAGCTTTCCCATAATCCCAACATCGAAACCAAATCTCTCCCAAATCTGTCACAAAGGAGAGATGCGGAAGAGCTCCGGCTGGTGGCGCAGCTGCCGATGAATTCATTGGAAACGACGCTGCTTCTGAGTTTTACTGCGAATTTACCGTTAAATTATAATATTTCCTATTTCCACGGCTAAATTACCGGTCACTTTACAAAAAACGGATGGGTGAATATCTGGAGGCACTTAAAAAATTCCAAAGAAGAAAATGATGCAGTCATTTTCTTCTTTGGAATTTTTCCATCACCATTAAACAATGCTATAACGGCTTGATAAAAAGTATTATTTAGGTAACATGAGCTTTCATAAAATTAAAACATTAATCAATTAACACCGTATCATAAAGCATATTTTTTAGACAAACACATTTTAGACAAACAGGCATAGTGCAGTGGGCGATTTGCCCCTTCACAAAAATTATGATAACTCATTTAATTCTTTAAATTTTTACGAAATTTATATTGCAAATTAAACTTAAGGGGTGAGATGCCGTTAGAGGTGTGAAAAAACAAGCATTAAAAAAAAAATTTATAGTAATTAAGTTTGCTCTACAATAATGGTTACACAGACTTTTTGTTATATTTTAACTTGACTTGTACAAATTTTCAAAAAAAATATTGATTATTTATAAATATATCGCCATCTTTGTCGGACTCTCTTTCGGCATGTAGAGTTTTGCGGTGACCATCATAAAATTTACGGCGTCTGGCCATCTTGGCGGATCGAAAAATGGGAATATTAAAAAAAAACACTAAACTCGAAAGTATCGGCCGGAATATTTTTATTTTTTACACAACGTCAGAAAGGGCTTTAAAAATAACGTTAATAAATTTCCGTTCAGCTATTAAAAAATGGCACCGTTATGCACATTGCCGCGGAGCCCCTCCGCACGATACACACGGTCATTGTCCCAGCTCTTACCCGGTCATGTCACATCTGAAAAAAATCAGCTCATTCGTGAGTAGTGTCCCTGCAATGTAGCGGTTTTTTTCGACCATTAAAAACATTATGGTGAGCCGAAGAAAAAAATTTGTATTTTTCACCGAAATTGTTCGAGCAAAAACAATAATGAAACAAAAACTTATCAAATATCACAAAAATCCTACGTAACAGTTTAGATAATGTATCTAAAAGTATTGTGTACACATTTGAAAGCCATCGGACTGATAGTTTACGATATTTCGGTGGTACCAGTTCAAAAAATATAGTTTCGAGAATATCGCAAAAGAAAGTAAATGTGCGGTTATTCAGCTGACGATGCGATTTTTGCGAGTCTTACCTTCAATCAGCGATTCCTGGGCCATAGACATCTCCTTCGGCAGCTGATTGAAAGTCTTGGGCCTTTTTTGAAAAGCTCTTCGTGCTGTTCGTGCTTCTTTTGTATTTTTTTGGGCGCGAACGTTTGCTGTAGTGTAGCGCTCCTCGTCGACTGCAGTGCAGAAACTGTAGCAGCGATCTCCGATGGTTAGTTTCAACCCATTCATCATCAGAAGAATACCCACCGTTGAAAGTGCCGGTAGCACTGTGAGTGGCAATTTCGACGATATTCGCACCGATAAAATTCGTTTTTGGAGCCATCGACCAGATCACGGCGTTGACGCTTTCATTACTGTTTTGCGTGAAGCCTCCTTCACACCGTTCTAACAAATCATTTAAAGTGAGGTCCTCATAAATAGGTCGAATGGCATCTTTAACAATTTGAGGCAGTGCATTCTTATGCGTATATTCGTCTAAAGTGCCCATCGCTTTTGATATTTGCCAAGAGCACCACGAATAATTTCCCGGAGGACAATTGTCACGCTGCGGATTCTCGTCGGTCGAGATCTTGGGTATGAATGTTGCCCAAATCGCTTTCTTCATTTCGTCTTTTGAATGGGAGAATCTTCAAATAGCGAGACCATAATATACCGTTAGCTCGTTGATTAGCTTGTCGGTTAGCTTTCCTATGCCACCAAGACCGCTTTTTCTTTTTTTAATTTACGAAGTCGTGTGCCCATTCTTTTCTGCACTTGACCTATGCATTCCTTTTTCATCACTTTTTCTTCATATGGATTGGCGTCAACAATTCCTTTATACGTTTTTGAACCTCCATCTCCAATGTAATTGGCGTAACGGACATTATATTTCGCTATCGACCTCGAAAATATTTCCAATATGCTGTCGACTTTCATTTTTCCAGCGGACCCTTCATGATTGGCAGAACATGCTTCATTGTGAACTTCTTTCGAATTCAATGGTGCCAAGATAATTACTCCAATACTCACAAGCTTTGCAGTAAGAAGATTTAATTATTACATCTATCACTTTCCCTGAGTAATATCCAATAATCGTCGATACACCATAATGCGAAGAGTAACCTCGTTTGCGACAAGTTCCATCCCCAGAAACAGACAACCCTGTGCCTTTTCCCATTTCTGTTGTTAGTTTTTGTTCTTCTTTCACAGCATTTTCCATTGATATGTTGCATAACTTTCTGCAGCAGTGTGACTTTATTTGACAATGGTGTCGTTAAACGAGTGATATATCGCTTTCGGTGAATCCATGATGCCACAAAATTTATCAATTCCTTTGTGACCAATTACCAACAATCGAAATGCGAATACGATACGTCAATTGATATCGTACGCCTTGTGGTTAATAAGAGGACTTGAATCGACTGTGGTTGGTTCACAGAAGTCACACCGTTGCACTTTTTGCACTTCACGACGTTACTAATCGCAGAAAAAACGGTCACAAAGTTGATAATTCGATATCCAAAATTCGCACTAATCGGTACGTCGATTTCTTCACTGGCCTTCAATTTTTTTGCCGATCTCCTCGTACTCCCCTCTTCCTGTTCCATTTCGTATCGGTTGGGCGGGTGATTTTCATTTTGTATACTACTCGATCGACGTCTTCGACTCCTCGAACCCTTTTCGTCCAGATAATGTCGAGACGTTGGTTTTTCTTCCATTTTTTCGTGACATCGTTAGAATATTGTCACGTGCTTCTGTGTTGCTTATCGAATATTGACTGACGCTCGTGAAATTAGAAATAACGGGTCGGGCTTTAGGAAAGCGTTCTCACACTATACTAGGTAACACAAAGTAAACGACTAATCTATACAAAAGGACACAATAGGACAGCTGCATGAGCTAAACCGTGCGAGTTATAAACACGGATCGAACCGCACGGTCAACCGCCCGCAGCGGCTCAACCTTCCTGCCGAAAAATAAATGTAACATGGTGAATTTTGCGTTTTTCAATACGTACTAAGGCTTAAATTGTTCTTAACAGTTCAAGGTTTATTAAAAGAAATATATATAAAAAATGAACAAAAAATTACATGGTGGCCAGATGCCTTAACTGGATGATCTGAAGTCAAAAAACCAAAAAAAATCATCAGTTTAATAATAAATTTAGCCCTTAATCGAAGCTTTTTTTAAATGAATAAAATGGCGGCTTCCGACAGATAACTTTCGATTTTTGACCAAAAAATCGCTCGTTTATTGTTTAAAAAAATCGAAATTTTCAACAAAAATTAAAATCCTTCGATTAAGGACTAGTTTTTAATCCTATCAATAAGGATTCCAAATTTCATCAAAATCCATCGAGTGGTTTTTGAATTATAGTGGTCACCCACTTGAAAAACATAGTTTCGAGAAAAACGCGTTTAAAGTTTTTTTATGTGGATACGGTATTATATGTTCATAAAGTTGTGAGTTCGATGGATAAAGCTAAACTTTTTGTATGTATTTTAATCCGCTGAATCCGAATATCACAATTTTTTGCCGGGAAACTGAGCATTCAATTGTTTATAGCCAATTGTTAAAACAATTTCTCAAAAAATTAATGTTTTTCGGGATGAATTATTTTTTAAAAAAGATTTTGAGAAATTTTAAAACGAAAGTATTCTTCATAAAATTTTGCTAAAGTACATAGTTTTTGAGTAATACATTTTTGCAAATTTCTGAAAGAGTTTTCCAATTTTACACTTGATTTATGTATAGAAATACTAATTAAAAAATTACTTACATCGAATGATCAATTCCTAGCCCATACAATAAGGCTTCTGTCGATGTGGAAGCTTCCAAAATATCAATTTGTTGTCTTCGAAACATTTTGCCTCCCCGGGTATTATCGTTTGCGCGTTTGTCAGCCGCTACCTGCCATGGGGACCCGATGCCCCTTCACTAATTGTGGGATATCCCGGAAACTATTCATCAGATTGATTTGAAAGTTTCAGGGAACATTTTCGAAACATCATACTTCAAGAAAATGTTTTAAAAAATCGATGTTTTGACAAATCTGACTACATCTCACCCCTTAAGGCCCAACGCAGCAAAATGATCCAATAGAAACATATATTTTCTGAATTTTGAATCCATGCAGACCCCTCTAGAGCCTCTGCGTTTCTCCGCAAATGTGTACCCCACATTTCAGCGATTGTGAGAAAAATGCTGAACACCGCCTAATCAACCAATAACTCTATTACGTCGAGAGTACAGAAGGACAAGAAAACGCGACTTCCCGGGTAGAAATTGCTTGAATTTCCTGGTGCGTTACGGGTAACCATTATTATGCACGTTCTGATTTCGCTGTGACAAGTGCGGACGTATTTAGGCACGGAATCAGGCTACACAAAAATGGCCCTACGGAGGCTTGTTCTAATTATGCTCTGTCAGAGTCTCGTTCAATTGGCTCTTACTGATGCTTAGACTAATGCGGCCCTATTCAGGCTTGCCTTACAACCACCTCAGTATGTCATATATGCACATAACCTCATCGTAGGATCAAGGTATGTATAACCTAAAAATGTATACGGGTGTTTAACACGTTATGAATGCGAAAATTTCAAATGCACATATATACTCGTATATAGAAACAGTTGCATGCAAAAGTTTTGGGGCATCTTATTTTTCAGGCATATTGCATTGAAACGCGACGGTGGGAAAATATAATCGAGTTATGACAACATGTATTCACTTCTATATGAAAACAGTTATTAAGAGATGCGGAAGCGTCTCGACGCCAAGTAATAAAAAAGCACCTCAATAAACCGCGATGTCCCTGACAAGCTTTCCGCGTTCTCTTTATACACTAAGTTGGCGTTCTATCCGTTATTTTTTAATTTTTAATCGACGCCACGCAAAAAAGCCGACGTATAAAAAAACTGATGACATTTGGTAAGAATGATGCCATTTTTTCCTATAGTTTCATCTAGGTTACTTTCCAATCCATCCACTCAATCCCCAAATCTCATAATTAAAGGTCGAATTGCCGAGCGATTTTGTCGTCAAGAAAATTTTTCCACACTTCGTATCTTACATTCGTATCTTACTTACTTCGTATAAAATAAAAATGTTGACGCGGCTGTCGCACCGTATAAACCATTTACGTTAGTATGTTTGCCAACTTGGCAAACATACTAACGTAAATAAAGTTACGGTTGGCGTAGCGATAAGAGCTCGGACTAGTAATTCGATGGTCGTGGGTTCGACTCCCCGTATGGAGACTTTCTTTTTTATTTTTCTATCTTTTTCTCAATTTTTATATTATTCATTTTTCAACTAAGCAAAGAGGTGATTAATTTATTTAACTTATTTATTTTTACGCAAAAGGTATATAGGACGTCATTTTTGAATGAGCGCATAATCGTAGAAAATTTGGAGTTGCTGATAGACTCGTGGGGAGGACAAACAAATCCGTAATTATACGACGAACTCTTCCAAGATGAAGAAGGATTGCCAACGTGTAGCATCAAAGTAATTCCCCCTAAATGTACTCCACTGGTGCAACCCTGCGATGTATATTTTTATCGTCAGGTTAAAAACTTTATCAAAAAAATACAAAATTGTTCTTATCTTATCGAGCAAGAAAAAGAAACAACTTCCCGAGAAGACTGCATAAAAATACATTCGATTGTTCATTATAAATTATCCGCGCCAATATTCGGTAACATGTTACGTTACGCGTGGTTCGCTTCTAAACTTTGCGAAGAGAGAGAATGCTTCATGAATGTCAAACAAGTATGTTTTTCTATGAAGACGTTGAAACAACGATGTGGTTGTAAAAATGCGGCGTTTATAACGTGTGCTAGATGCAGAAATAATTATTGTTTCCCCTGTTTCTACGATAAATATCATCCCGACACATGTAAATCATCGAATGTCAACCAGTGCAGCCAGATCGCGCGTAAAAGTTACCCCCTCTCTAGTATCTTACGCGCCCATCACACAATCATAGTGGCGCGCGTGCGTGAGCGAGCGGCGCTCGGACATCTTCGGAAAGAGCCGAGCACGGTCGAAGTTTCCCGACCGCGCCTTCAGCAGCTACACCGACACATGGACGCTGAGCACGTTCATGTGCGCCCAAGCCGAAACGAAGGCTTCGAGGGAAAAAGCAATCTGACAAGGGGACAGTACGGCAGTCGGATTTTTGTAATTTTTCGTACTTATGGTACGCGAAGTTCAGAGCTCGAATATTAATATCCCAAAGCAGTTCGATGCCATATTCAGAAATTTTCGAGAAAATTGACTTTGAAGTTTTCGAGCGCACTCTTATCCCACAAAGATACAACAATATTCGAACCGGGCTCGTGGCGTACCCGGTAGCGCTCGAGTCTAGTAATCGCGGGGTCGCTGGTTCAAGTCTCACTTCGAAATTTTTTTTTTTTTTTTTCATTTTTTTTAAATGAAAAAACGCAAGTCATATTTTTAATTATCTCTTGATTATAAACATACATTTTCAAGTATCAATATTTATAACCAACAACATTTTTAGGATGAAAATGAAAAACGTCGGGTAAGGAATTGAATACTTTATTATTCGGTCTGTATTCGTTTGTTTTATACATCGGGTGTAATGTTACACGAGCCAGAGTGATAACCATCGTAAAAACAAGGAAAACAGTAATTTTCCCGGCATCTCGCACACCGTACAAACGCTGCATTGTTACATTCGCAATTTTTTTTCAATACATCGATCGGAAAACAAACTTCATTCACGTTCATGAAGATTTCTCTTTGATCGCAAAGTTTCGAAGCAAACCACGCATATCTGATCATGTTATTGAAGACCGGAGAAGACAACTGATGATGATTTTTATCCCGGGATTATTTATTTATTTTTTTTATAAATAATCACCTATTGTTATATATAAATAATATACGATCATATATAAGAAAATATATAATTATGTATAACTATAATGAATTTTGTACATAAATAACTATACTACTGTGTCCAAAAAATAAGGTGACATTGTATTTATTTCGAAAATTCTTTATTTATTTTTCCAAATCAATTTCATCCCCTTCAAAGTAATCCCCTTCCGATGCAATGCACTTATGCCAACGGATTTTCCAATCTTCGAAACACTGATCGTAGTCACTTTCCGGGATGTTCTTCAGTTCCGTCTTCGCTGCGGCTTGAATCTCCTCTATCTTATCAAAACGGTGTCCCCGGAGCGATCTTTTGAGCTTGCTGAACAGCCAGAAGTCGCATAATCGAAGAAAGCAGTCAACATGACCTTGATTTTTGAGCGACTTCGGCGCGATTTTTTTGGTTTCGGCTCTCCTTTGGCACGATATTCGCTCGATTGATCGGTTGTTTCGGGGTCGTAAGCATAGATCCAAGTCTCGTCTCCAGTGATCATGCGTTCCATCTTGTCCTGATAGTCAGAAAGCATCGTTTCACACACTTCAACGCGACGCCTTTTTTCCAAAAAATTAAATGTTTTCGGTACCAGCCGAGATTTGACGCGCTTGAGGCCCAAAACATCCTTCAAAATGGTATTGACCGAGCCTTTCGATGTGCCAACCTCATCAGCAAGGTCTCTAATCGTTAATCGACGGTTTTTCAACACCAAATCTTTGATTTGTTGGACGTGAGCTTCGTCGGTTGAGGTTGATGGTCGCCCAGGACGCTCTTCGTCTTCGACACGTTCACGGCCGGCTTGGAACTCACTATACCACTTGTAAACATTTTTTTTAGACATAGCCTCATCACCAAAGGCTTTCTGCACCATCCTCAACGTATCCGCAGCAGAAAATTGATTCCGCAAACAAAATTTAATGCAAATTCTTTGCTCAACAAATTTCGACATCACAAAAAACGAAAAACTCACTTTTAGCAGCTCACAAAACGACGCGTATCTCAAACACTAATGAATATTTTGACATGTAAATTTGACATAGATGTCACTGACAGTACTACCAACAAAAAAAAAATAATTCTCCAAATCCTTCGACGCGGGCAGTTTAAATTCAAATGTCACCTTATTTTTTGGACACAGTAGTATATGGATTTTGTCCATATATAAACATATATAGATATATTATATTAATTATATATAATAATATGTGATTATATACAACAAAAATTTATCGGGATATTTAAATGACGGAGGTATGCGAATTAAAAAAAAAAGAAAAAGAAAATTTCGAAGTGAGACTCGAACCAGCGACCCCGCGATTACTAGATTCGAGCGCCACCGGGTACGCCACGAGCCTTCGAATATCGTTGCATCGTTGTGGGATAAGAGTGCGCTCGAAAACTTCAAAGTCAATTTTCTCGAAAATTTATGAATATGGCGTCGAACTGCTTTGGGATATTAATATTCGAGCTCTAAACTTCACGTACCATGAGTACGAAAAAATACAAAAATCCGACTGCCGTACTGTCCCCTTGTGAGCACGACTCGCGCGTGACGTCACACGACGGCTTTTAGATGATTTCAATGTTCATTTACCCGACTAGAAATTTGGATCCGGCAGCCTGAAGACTGATCAGGCTGCTGTCAAGCTCCAGTCCGTCATACCGTAATACGGCACGTCTGATCAGTGCCGGAAGTCTCCCGAACCAGTGGAAACTTAGTCCGGGCGCGAGTAGGAACCCTGAACAGGGCCAAATATGGTAGCCTGTATGCTGCTGTAATATGGCGTCCATGGACACCGTGTTACGGCACGCCTGCTCTGTGCCGGATGCCGACCGGATCAGTAGGGCCTTAGTACGGACGTGAGAAGGCACCCTGCACAGGCCGAAGTACGGTAGCCCGTATGTCGCCGGAATATGGCATCCATGGACGCGAGGTTACGGCAGGCCTTGTCTGTGCCTTGGGTGGACCGGATCGGTGGTACCTCAGTACGGACGCGAGGGGGCACCCTAAACAGGCTGAAGTACGGTAGCCTGTATGTCGCCGTAATATAGCGTCCATAGACGTAGTTGGCGAATCAAGATTTTGAGGTTAGGTTTCATTCGCGTATGCGATATAAACCGCATGAATTCGAATAATCTACACTCTGCGAGCAGGTAATAAACATCGGCTTATTGTTTATATACTGTAACGTGTTTTTTTTTGGTACTCCGCTGACCCGCCTGGCATGGTGGCGGCTGCAGCAAAACCGTCCTCCGGCTCGGGGCCGTCATCGTGATCACGACATGATTCCGTAGGGTTCTCTATGCGACGTTAGGATTATGATTTAATATTCTGTTTATTTTCTTTATTTTCGCCACCTCAACGTCTGGCTTACACGAGCCAAGGTACCCACGGCCAGGAAGAGCGAGAGGGAAAGAAGGCGAGGCCAAACATTCTCCCAAGGCCAAAGATCGGGAAGACGCGGTGGCCCAACTATGGTCAAACGTTCGGAAAGACGCCGATTCCCCCGAAAATTACCCACCCAGGGCCGTGATTCGCGCCCCCCTCCCCCTTCACTTCTTCAGTTTCTTCTGGACAGGGGCCGAATTGTCACCCTCGGCTGATAATAAGTCTGGCTTCGGTCGCGGTCCCTACTCCCGTCGTCGCCAAGGTCGACCGTTACGAAATATCATCCAGGGAAGGACGAGGCTCCACTAGGACATGAAACACGGCCCGCGGGAAGAGCGGACTTTTCATTTTCCGTTACGGGAGGTTCAGGATTCGAAATCCGCG